>JAQIYE010000679.1:0-11112 GCA_034699765.1 Xenyllodes armatus
TTGGTTACAATACAATCATTGACTATAAAATTGAGTCATGCCAATTTATAAAGTCTCTTCTAATTGTTCTTCAAACAGTCGACTTGTTTCTCCACCTTCAGTATTTTTCATTACCACATTTACATCAGAAATTCCAACAACGGATCCATCCTCAGACTCAGGATAACCTTCGGGAATAGGTTCTTCAAGGTGATCAACTACATGGGGTGAAATATTGGATGGAGTCTCATCTCCGCTTCTGGAGTCAAGACTCGTGTCGGAAAGTCGTCTTGACCGAGCTGGAGAAGAGAGAAGTGAAGAGCCTCGTTCAGCTTCTTGTTCCAACTGTTGATCAGAAAAGTTTAATATTAGCGAAAACAAACTATCAAAAATTCAAATATAAATATTAAAGCACAGGTCAACTTATTAAGCAGTGTAAGTTCGAGTACTTACATGTGAGGCTCTTTCATCAACGGGTGAAAGTCCTAGCTCTTCATCATCAGACCATTCTCCAGTTCGACTATAGTCTTCCCTGTCACCCCCAAGTTCCATTATCTCTGAGCGTATAGAGCCCGACTGACCTCTTACAGTAATCAAATCAGAAGAAAGTTGTGAAACATGTGATGGGGTCCCAGTACTGTGTTGAATGTCATCAGCCTCTCCCTCCGTCTCAGGCTCTGTTCCAAGTTCTGAAAGAGGGCGCCTTCTGACCCCCCAATTAAAGTTGTCATTGGCTTCCCCATCCACGGACTCCAGTTCATACTCAAGAAAATCAAAGTCCCTGAAAACACGAAACTGAGCTTCGCTAGCAGATCCTTCCTCAAGCCTGCTTCCACCAGAACCGTCATTGATGGCAACTGAAACCTCTTCAGTAGAAGAGGCCACAGAGCTTTGACGCTCCAATAATTCAGAGCTCTGGCTGAAAATAACCTGTAGTGATAATTAACATGATGTTTTAGTCCTATATAGGTACACAAAACATACAATTTTTATATATAAATGGAGAGCTTACGGAAGGACTCTTGGGTAGACCCACACGTTGACCACAAGCATTCAGCACACTAACAAGACATTCCCTGACTCTACTTTGACACTGCCATGGCCTTTTCCATGCTGCTTGAAATAATCCAGTACTTGAGGTTCCCATAAGACCCATTTCCCCAATTGAGGATGAACGCTGAGATAATCCAACACCTGTTGTCTTTGAACCACCAAATTCATCCTTTCCGGACCCAGAGTTTAACTGACGTCGTCCAACAATTGGTGTTTGAGAGACGTCAAAACTAAATTCCATGGTCCGTCCAGGTAACTCTTTCTTATAATTAAATTCCACATCGGAAGAGAATGCTGTTGAACCCGAACTCACAGAGTCCGAAGCCATGGAAGATGGACCAGAATTTCCAGATTGAGATGAAAATGGGGGCGGTGGTGCTACAAGGGAAGATGACCTTGTGACAACGAGTTTTAGGATTCGAAGGGAATCTTTCCAAAGAGGACCCTGAAATTAAATACCATTGTACACATTTTGCTTATCCACTATAGTTGCAAAAATGGGACTCCACCTCAATTTTACTAAATTGACTTACATCAAGGTGCTTCTGAACTGCACGCAAAAGTTCAGGGCTCACAGCCCCAACTGTGCTCAAATCCACATAGTTAAAGGAGCAATGTAGGAGTGAAAGGATGGCGGAATGGATAAATACAGGACCTTTCTCCAGAACGTCCAAAAGGAAACTTAGGAGAAGGGGAGCGATGTGAGCATAGGAGTCATACAAATATTTAACAACACACTTGTTCCATTGAAAGCTTTCCTTTGTGAAACTTCGACGACTGTAAAGGGTCATCACAGTTGCTAAATGTTGAAGAGGTTGACATCCGTTCTCCCCTTTATAAGATCCCACCTACGAATTGCAAGTCAAAGTTAACAAGTTTTCTCATTCACCAAATGTCAAAATAAAAATCATTCAGGTAAACTATTATTGTTCCTCACCTCTGCAATGAGCCTTGCAGCTTGGAGGCATAACGGTAAGGGGTCATCGTAATACGTTAGGAGGTAAGGCATGAAAGCCATGACTGTGAGTGGAAATCCAGTTTCTCCAGTTGGGTCCACAAAACCCAAATGCAAGGCTGGGATGAACCGGCATAACAGATGTAGGCTCTGATTAAAAAGAACATAGAAAAGTTACATCGAACCTGTAATTTAGTACTTTTGCTTCTACTCAATCGATACACACCTGCTCGTAAGTATTGGGGTTTGTGCATCCTTTCAAAATGAGTGGGATAATTCCTCCAAATGCATTCCACTGAAGTTGAACTTGAACTCGTTCTACCTTGTCTTGACATTCCGTTCGATCCAGTGGCAATCGCTCAGTCACCTTTTCCAAGAGTCCAAGGGCAAGATGATACTCGTGTTCATAGTCGGACTCCAAAAGTGAGACTCCCAACCAAAAAACTTGAGGAATGACCTCACTCCTTGAACATGGCATCTCAACTCTGTCCAGAGGGTCCATATTCTCACCAAACTCCTGAGCCAAGTAACTAAGACTCTGTACAGATCTTGAACGACAGAGCTCCACTGGTCGTTTTGATCTCTTTCTGCATGTCTCAGTCCCACTTCGGGCTCTCATTTGAGGAGAGGAGAGGATTGGAGGATCTCTAGTTCCACTTTGTTCATCGCAATCACTGAGGTCTGTCCCCTCATCCTCATCAAGCTCTTCATCCCGATCGGCCCAAATTTGACTTTCCAATTCACATTCTTTGGAATGAATTGCCTCAACAGATGCCTCCAGGGTCAGAATCAACTCAGTCACATACCCTTGCATATCATCCCCTGGCTCAGCAACTGTTTCGACGAGCCTCGATAGAATGTCGCAAAGGGTTCTGGATTGGAGGGGAACTCTCAGGGCACGGTAGACCTGGAGGGACCTCCCAGCATAATGACGAGAAGAGCACGCAAGGCCGATTTGAAGGGCAACCCTTGCCCATTTCCTCTCCAGATTTGAGTTTGGAAAGGAGTTGACTAGAACCGGAAGACTATTCTGAAGGAATGTTGAGAGTTGAGCCGCACTTTTAATATTCCAAACCCGTGCAGTTGTATCTTCACAAACCCATAAGGGCTGTCCATTACGTTCAATGAGGAACTGAATCAGAGCCACTGTCATGTCCTCAATAGTAAATGGACGTCGAGGAGTAGAAGAGTCCTGACCATCTGGCATCACTAGCATCAAATTGACTGGAGAATGTGTTAGTTTAGAAGGTGTTCCAGGGCTTTGACCTGGAGTTTCACAAATCCCAGGACTTCCTTTTGTGGTCTCAAGGGAATGCTTAGCAGACTCATCTTCAGTTACGAGTTTGGTCTCAGGATCTGGGTAGAGAAAAAAGACAAGGAATATATACTTATTCCGATAGCCTAACATTTCAAACAAATAGTTACGTTTTTTTTAAAAGATGACTCACCCAAGAAATTATACTTTGGAAGTCCCAAATTAGGGAGGGATAACCCCAGTCTTAGTTCTTTTGTTTGTTGTGCTAGGATTAGTTTCCCAACTGACAAGTGACTCTTATGGAATCCAGGAACACTGAGTAAGTTGACCAGTAATGAGTAGCTGTGTTGATAAACAAGGGGTCGGAGGTTGTCGAGACCTAGGAAAGCCATGTGAATCATGAGTGGAATATAAGCTGTTCCCCAGTCCATCCTATTGCCATCTCTATCTACACGATTCTCATCCATGGAAAATGTAGTCCCCTCAAGTACAAGTTCCTCCACAAACATAAGGGCTAGATTACATCGATGAAATGGAGCCACTGGATTGGCTGGGAAGAACTCCTTCAGGGGTGCATAGTATCCTCCATATTCAGGCATTGGGAGTGGAACCAACTTGTTTGGAATCTCTGTCTCAAATAAAGTCTCACAAGAGGGTTGTTGTACAGGATTCGCTTGAGTGATTCCTCCAACATTAGAATAGGCTGCAATTGTCTCTGAGCTTAGATACTGTTCCTGATCTCCAAGAAAGCGGCATTCATCCTTTCGTTTCCCTCTAGGACTCCTACAAGTCCCTCCGTCCATTAGAATCCCTGCCCGAGCCCATTCCTTTTCTGAAGCCAAAAATTGAGTGTCTGGCAAGGCTGCAGGACCACTGATTGTCCTTGCCTTCTCAGTTCTAAACATGTTTGGTTGACCACTGCTGCTTGAACGATAGTGGGGTTGTTGGAAGACTGTAGATTCCTCAGCAGAACGTCGCTTTGTATGAATCGTACCCTTTTCTAACTCTGAGGTGTTGTTAAGTCGAATGACATATCCTACCTGAGCCGCATTAACAGGATTACCATGTCCCATGTGCGAGGGCTCAGGGTTATCTGAATAGCTCGATATTTTACGAAGATGGGACAAACGGTAAAATGGAGGAGTCTCAGTGCGTTCCACAAGCCAATTAAGGGACTCAACTGTTTGGAGCTCAGCCATAAGGTCTTCAAGGACCTTGAGGGGTCTTGCCCTAAACAAGTAGATGAGAACTCGTTTAGCGAATGGCAAGAGTTCCGATGGAGCTAATCCAGTAATTATGAGGAGGTAGTAGAGAACAACTCGTTGATTGTTGGGGGACAGACAACAAAGCGTTTGCCAACATTCTTTAATTTCTCGTTCGTGTTCCTTTCCAAACTGGAATTTGAAAAATCAATATCATTTGTTTCTAGTTAGAAAATTTAAAGTCTTTAACCACGAATCTGAAATGCATGGAATGTACATATACCTTAGCAGTCAGATACATCAAGTTATTCAACACCATTTCAGTAGCCTCTGTGGAGCCCCAGCCCCTTCGAGAAACTTTCTCCCTGTGATCATAGTATTTTTTTCCACAAAGAGAGCATGAGCTGGATGAGCTGGCCAGCTGTTCCTCTGATAATTGAACCTTGAGCGGAGCAATAATAGTTGGACCTGGGATTGCAGGCTCAACAAGCTCCATGTTGTGGAGCCAGGGCTGCAAATACCTTAAAAGACTTTGACGCACATCGGGTCTTGCAGATCTCATCCTCCATGAAATTTCTAAAAAAAATACAGAAATAGAATTAGTTATTCAGTAACGTAAGTCCACGACTCCACGAAGTATTTATGTCTGGAGGAGTTTTCACCTGAAAACATTGGCATAGTCAACTCTGGGTGTAAGATGGACAATTGTTTGGACAAAAACAGTTGACTCTTTGCATAAGGAACCTTTCCAAGGACAGAGTCAAGCGTATTTGAGAAAGATTCATTCCTTGCATCATTAGAAGATTTTCTTCCGCCGTGTTGTAAACGATATGGAGAAACTCCTTCGAAGAACCTCCTATCCAAAATTTGAAGTAGTCGAAAAGCAGCATGTTGGCATTCCAAAGTAGATACACCAGTGTATAGCAGGGCCGTGTTCATAATGGCTACATACCGGTCACACGGATACTCTCTTGCAGAAAAAAGAACAGCAATTGCTCGGAAACATGCCTCTCCCACTAGGTGAGGACCAGTAAAGCATCGGGCAACAACCCAGTCAAGAACTGATCCAACATCAGGATTAAATTCCAGGATCATGATTAGAACCTTTTCCCCTAAACTCGAGATCCTTGGATCATTGGACGAGAGTAAGCAATTCACCCATAGGTAAAAAGAGCTTTCCTCTTGAAGGAGGTTTGATTGGAAACTTGGACCACATGCAAGGAGACTTGAGGCTGCAGAGAGTGCCTCGAACTCCAGCTCAGCTGTTACAGTCCCAGTAACGGGTGGAAAAATGAGTTCGTGTCCCCAACCATTTGCATATGACCCAGCCCAGCTCATGCATAAAGCTAACAACTGCCTTCGTGTATCCTTCTTTAAGAGAGTCTCTCGGGCCTCCATCTCGAAACTTGATAGGAGAGAACTGATCCCACGGCAAAACGACATTCTCATTTCCAACCCTCCTTCCCTTTCAGTCTCTAGCTCAAGCCAACCCCTACAAGAATCTAAAAACTCTATGAGGGATGGAGGCAAATAGGATCCATGTGTCCCTCCAACGTGATGATGACCGTGACCAGGGGTGACTGTGTAAGAACTCATCAATGACGAGGTCGATGGTCCAGCCCTGCTCAGAGAACCCTCTGTTGCCATTAGCTCCAAAATCCTTAGAAGTTGAAGTCTTAGATTGTCCTTTCGTTTTCTTCGCCTCACATTTTCTTGTTTCCGATCTGAAGCTTCCCTTAGATAAGGAGCCATATCCTCAAATAGGTCTCGGATAGCTCCAGGATTAACTTGTCCCAAAGATGCAACAGCCAAGTCTCTCATATCTGAAGTATCACTCCGCATAAGGGGTAGAATTAGTTTGTAGAGGGAGCTTGGGACAGCAGTTGTTAAGGTAGAACTCAGGAGGGGGAGGGGACTCCGACCATCTCTTCCATCAGATGCTTCAGGAGATGAACTGATCCCAACATCTGGAGAAATACATCTTAGTCCAGGTCCAATACTTGCTGGGACACAACGGAAGGCAACAAAAAGGTAATTTCGCCAAAGTTTGAAGTAAAGAGTTCTGTCTGATGGGGCCTTCCTTGGAGTTGCTGCGCTTCGAAGAAGGGAAGCTCTATTGTCCGTCAATGGGAGAGGTTCTAAATACGTGTACAGACTATTGATTTTGCCTGTAAGAGCTGAGAATGTCTCAGTTGTAACTCGTGAGGCTCGGGTTGGAATATTAGAATACTCAAAAAATTCTTTTAGACAGATAGCCCAAGGATCATTTGATGCAGTGACTTCATTATGAGCCAGGTTGTTTGGAACCACAATGCTCTGAGTAAGGGAACTTTGAAGGAGACTCAAACTGGAGGCCAGTGATGAGGAAGTGACAGTTCCAGTATTAGTATTCTCCGCCTCCTCTGTAACGTACCAAATGGAAGCACTCCGTTCCGTTAACCATTGAAGGTCCAAAGAATTAGTTGACAGTGCAGCCATCACAGCAGATTTTTCACCCGGAGGTAAAATACTACTAACAATTTCAGCTGCCTTTGGAGAAATCCCATCTAAGATATCTAGGACAGCCGTGTCAGGTATCCCAAGGTGTTCCCGAAGTCCTTTGATCTCCTTCAACATGTGAGCTCCAATCCTCCGTGTTGTTGAACGAACACTACATATAGAGACCAAGGCTACGGCTTCAGCTTGATAAATGATCGAGGAATTGGGTGGGGACATAGAAGAAGTTAAACGACCTCCGTTTGAGTCTGAGGCTCCAGCAACTGTCACACGAATTCCTTTGTCATCACTTGCTACAGACTGTGTCAGGACGCCACGCCATGATATGAGAAGTTGAAGAAGCATTCTTAGAGCATTGTCCAATTGAGGTGATGCCGTGTCTGGTACTTCCTTGGAACAAAATGAAAGAAATTCCACAATAACATCATTACGCCAGTCGGGGTAGTCTATTAGAAGGGACTGGAGACTCTGAAATGCAAGTCCTCGCAATTCCTCATCAACGTGAAGGGTTAATCTTGCTAGAAGAGAGAGAAGTTCTTGTCGAGACATCCCTTCTGGAATGATTCTTGGAATTGCAGCCACACAAGTTCGAAACAAATCAATTTTTGCTTTTCGGTCTCCTGTAAGTAAAGAATCCTCTTGCTCCTTCAGTGAGATTGAGAGATAAGGTCGACCGCATTGTATGTCAAGAGCACGAAGGATATCCGTAAAAATTTTCCGAATCAATGGGAAGTATGCAGCAAGTCCAATGCTGCGAGCTGCATCATCCGTGAGTGCTTTATTCAGAAATGTTTTCTTGACCCGAAGAAGTGTGTTCCCTGAAGGCATGATCCCAGCAGAGCGCGGCATTGGTGGATCTCCATCTTTTTGCTGGAGTGAGTCCGCTGCTACCAGGAACGCTCTCAAGCCAATATTCATTCTTTCAGGTGACAAAATGATTTTAATAGGCCGACCAACTGATAGAAGTTCAAAAATAATTTCCCGCATTGCAAAGTCCAGTCTTTCTTGAGCAATGAATTGAATAATTTTGACAAATATGTTAAGTGGAGTGTCCCTTGGAACGACACCCTTTGAACCTTTAGGGAAAAGGGAGTTCACGACACTCAAAAGCCTTGATTGAGTAGCAGAATTGCTTTCACACTTGATCCGGATGAGGTATGCCCACAAAAGGCGATAAAGTGACTCTGTAAATAAAACAAGGCAACCGAGTTCTAATTATATCTTTACATCTATAATCTATATTCAAGTTATTATGTTTTACTAATAATTAGACCAGACAACTTACCCAGAGCTACTCTTGACATTTTCGGCTCCCGACTTTTAAGCTGTGATAAACACATTGCAAGAAAGTAATGCCAGTTTTGTAAGAAGAACGGTCGTTGAGATACGCACAAAAGACAGGTTACAAGTGGGAAAATAGCTAGGCGATGTTTGTTCCTTGTGCACATGTCCAGTGTAGGTGGATACAACATTTCGACAAATGCCTTCAGGCACGGGACGTTGACCTCATGTTTCACTGTCTGTAATTCGAAAAATGTATAATAAGTGCTATTGCCCTGTTCTTGTGTTTTGTTAAAACATTGCTTTAGGTTTACAAATAAATTAAATACACTTACTGCTGCAACTGGAACAAGAATTTCAACAAATAATCCTGCAAGGGCATGTTTAATATCCCTGTGCTTTACTTCCAAAAAGTACTTTGCACACTCTGTCAAAAATTGAAATGAGGCTTCAAAGTCTTCAATTGGTGCCATTTTAATTCGAAAGAACTTCATCCCCATCAGGAGAGAGACAATTGACTGTGTAATTGCTGTTGTTCCCTCCTTCCCACGAAGATCGGCTAGTTCGTTTAAAAATCGAACACGTACTGAACTAAATCGAGCTTGAGCAAGAACACCAAGGACCTCAGCATATAAATCAGCAATGATAAGTCCATTAGCTGCATGGACGCCAGTACTGCATATAAAAAATCACAAATGTATTTCTTTAAACTATTGGCATTGAATTAGACAGAACAAATAATCCGACCAACTTTAAGCTTGCAACAAACCTTTCTCTGTACTTAAAATGAGCAAATGCCAAATCTTCCACCCTTCCAACAAGACTATTATGACCAGGATGAAAAGCCAATTGCTTTAATACTTCAATCAGGACAAGGCAAAATATAAACTCAACAGCCATATCCCGTCTTTCCAACACAAGAGGATCCAGTGAGATGTGTTCTTTCTCCACTGATTCAATACTTGAAGTAAGAGAAGAGCCTGTACCACTGGAGACTGAACCAGAAGCACTTGTCATTGGAGTTCCAAGCCAATTTATCCCTTGTCGATCATACCAGGCAAAAAGCGTTCGAAGGACTGATGGAAGACAATGTTCTGAAACTGAACCCATAGCTGTAAGGAGTTGGTCAAACCCAGCGTCTTCTCCTCTTTGTAATGACTTGGACAAAGACCTTTCCTGTAACATGTTCAACAAAACAACGGTAAGGATATTTGAATAGAATCTGAAAACCATGACAAATTGCAAAGAACAATTATTAACTGAAAAGTGTACTTACACTTGGCTCTATCATGACACTCTCAATTTTCTTCTCAGCCTGTGCTGTAAATTCTGCAAATAATACTCTCATAACAAATTCCCCAGGACGAATTTTGGATTCAGTTGAATTGATGGTAGAACAAAATGATGGAATATTAGGATTAGTTGTCCCAAGGATCCCTCCAGGACCTGGACCCTGACTATCCATTATCAACTGGAGTCCATCCCCAGAACCACGGGTCACGACCTCATCCTCAGGCTCATTTGGACTAATACTTCGAGGGACTTCTCCAGAAGAAACTCGACTCCGAGTGGAATTGGTTTGTTTGGGTTTGGGCCCTCCAGTACTTGTTGAATGAGGACTTGTACTGACACTACTGGATTGTGAGACATTTGTGGCTGGAGCACCATCCGGCTCAGAACGAGTACTCAAACCTCCAACACCCAACATGACCCCATCCATGTCTCCTCCATGAACTGAATTATTGGAACTCATCCCTTGTTGTTGTGCTGTGGACTATGTAAACAAGTAAAAAATAAAAGGTTTACATCTCTAATGTCATATTTAATGATTCAAGCACTCGAACCGATGAATTCTTACCGTTCTTGTCTTTTGACTAGTCAACCCTTCTTTTGTTTTTTTCTAAAGTCTATTTTGTAAGTGAGGAAAATTGATCACATATTTATTTGTGTGTTTCACACTCTAATTTGTATTTGTATCTTTTGGTAACTTCTAATCACAATTAAGGTAAACGTTATCTAATTTAATCCCAGGAATTTAATTGAGATAAAATCGGTTTCATCCCTTTCCCACTTTTGTACTTTTATTTACACTGCACTCTGTGACATCCAGTTTTAGATTATTGAGAAAGAAGGATTTGAATTAGCCTCCGTGGATGAATACCTGAGTCCAATCCAATCCAATCTCGGACCTCAAGCCCAAAAAAACTTTGTCTTCTGCTGGCAACAAATATAATGATTACAGGCCTAAAGCTATATCGGTTAGGTTAGTTATCCAACCAAAGAAGTAGCAAGGACTATAATTTACCTAATGTCAGTTATCCAACTTAATAATAAGATGGATAACGATGGATAATGTTCAATAAATTAAACCATTATTGTAATGAGAGCTCTTTACCTTATCGAGGGATGGTCTGATAATTAGAACAATTTTCAATTTGAGGTTGTCAGTCAGTGCAATTGTTAACTCCGAAGACTTCCAGGTCCAAGCCAACTAGCTAGTAAATTAACTGAGCAACAATCTGTGAACAAAAAGTGAAATAATATTTGAAAAGTAGTAAAATCCTCTCCAGTAAAATTCTACCCATCTAATGCTCTACACATCCATGTACCGCCAGGACCATATATAGACAAACGGACAATTTTGGTAAATTTTTTGATCTGGAAGTCTATATACTAGTGTACACTTTTCGGCAATCAGTTCAAGAATTAGATAGTAGTATTGAGGATTCCTATTGAACTAACATAAGTATTTTAATTCATATATTTGACTCTTTTTATGGATTGAAAAATGATTAGAAAAGTTTTAAGCCCAATAATCCACACCTAATTTTACAATTATTCGGTCTCAACGGTTAGAACTACTTAGGTCCAGCTTAGCACCACCCGACTCA
>JAQIYE010000680.1:0-11110 GCA_034699765.1 Xenyllodes armatus
GTATCTTAATTTTCAGTCTGCTAGCATTAGGAGTAATTCATATGAAATAAATATTGCAAATTACTCCAATCGGTTTACTACCTTAGCATGTTTCCTGTTTCGATCCAGATCTTGAATTAGTTGGTTAATCAACCAGGAATGAATCAACCAATGATCCGGTGGACAAAACCTTCGGCGACAGTCTCGCCTGTACAAGATAACAATCAGATTCTTCAATACCATCCATCTTTTCTTAAATACAAATCCAGTGTCATGCTTCGTCAAAACTCCGTAACCCAACTGGTTCATGAATTTGGACATTTGAGCGAATTGAGTCAGTTTAAAGACTTTCATATCTTCATACATCTCTTTGTCATCCAAAAATCTAACATGAAATAAAATTATTATTTACATAAATTTACTCCAAGTCAAGGAATAATTATTGTGAGAATTACTTAGACTTAGACAGCTCTTACGTGATGTAGTGGGCCATTGTCTCACATAATATTACAAGCATTGCCCGATGGTGCACAAGCTTTTTGCCAACTTCCAACATAACCTCGGCCCAATAACATTGCATGCGATTGCTGTCCCTCTGAGAAAAAAAGTGCCACAGACCTTTGATGAGCTTGGACTCTTGACCAAAGGCAAGACGAGTGAGAATGTCCAATTTACACCTATTGAAGAAACGGAAAGAAAAGATAATACTAACTAGAAAGGCTCAAATTTTTTTCTCTACATACCACCAACAGACTGACTTTACTAACACTTACTGTGGGAATGCCTTCATAAGAGAAGTGAAGAAAAAACAAGCATTTCCAATAACAATATACGGAGCAGGCTCGTCAGAAAATTGGACAAATGGGCGGGGTCCATTGGAAAGTTTATGAGAATTACTACTGCCACAGAGAGACTTCAAGGCATTAAAGAAACCACCTTTAGGGGGAGGGTTTGGTGCAGTGCTTGTACTTGGTCCATTTTCAGTAGCACTATCGGTTTTAGTCGCTTCTTTTTTGAGTCCCTTATATCCATAGTCCATATAGTGGTAAAGTGGTTCGAACAGAGCCTATAGAAATATACAAGAAAAACAAATGTAATGAATCCAATCAAACTCAAGAGATTTGTAGATCAAAGTTGACTGTTAAGTTAGTCAACAGCTCTACTCACATTTATGAAAACAGAACTCCATGAACGCTCAATTTGCTGCTTAACAAAGGTAGCGGAATTGTGAAAATAATCCGGAACTGGGGTTGTGCTCCACCCGATAATTGGATGCCAGTGGCTCAAACTTTGAGCACCCTTCGACTTGTCATTGATTTGAATGACTTCCGCAGCTAAAATGTTCATGTATTTCTACAAAAAATGAATGATCAATCTTAGTTTTTATTTTAGTTTTGTACGTAAAGTAAAGATTATTAGTTACTGACAAAATCAAATGCTTTAGGTCTTACCAAGCAATTGGGATTTTCAAATATCCGTTTGAGATCCTTATCAAGGAACGAAAGGTGTGCATAATTTCCAAACCGTGACAAAATAGTGTTAACATCACCAGTCAAGACGATTTCATACATTAGTGGTCCATTCTGCTCAGACCAATTTACCATACTTTCAAGTAGATACGGCTCAATCGTCTATGGTATTCATTAAATTAATGCATCACATTAGTGACTAATAATTGGGTCTTTTTAAAGTATATACTTTACACTTTAAATAAATATTTTAAAATTGATTATGTTATCGACAACCTCTGGGCACATTGCGTTCACATGGTGGATGAAAGCTGGAACTCGAAGAATGTAACGAACAAATTTCTCCATAAGCCTTCCTGGCTCATAAGTGGACGCTTCTTTTAAAGGTCTTACTATAAATTTGGTAATGGTCCGAAGAACACCACTGGACAATGACATCTGCGTATAAACAAAACGAGCAGAATCCCATTAGTCTAAATAACTGAACTGATTTTGGATCCTATTGACTAATCACATGAAAATATGCTCACCTTCTCAGGCCTGGAGAGGCCAGCAATAAGGATCCCAGCCATACATTCATAAAAACAATCAATCTCAACCAGGTACTGAAATAAGCTTCCACGAAGATCGGCCACTTCCTTCTTGATAGTATCCAACTCTGGATTGTTTTCATCTTGAACCCGACACTCATTCACCAGAGTCAAGTGCACAAGAGTAGTCAAATACAGTGCCAAAGTTTTTGAGTCAGAGATGAGTTCTGGTTTAAGCTTGGCCATCTAAATATTACAAAAACAAAACATTATTTGGCTTGTGACCTTTCAAAACCCTGGATTTAAACATGACCTTCAGAATTCTTACACGAGTTAAAAGAAGTTGGATGAGATCCTCCACATGCAACCGCCAGAATAATTTATTGTTTGTGATTTTGTAGCAAATGAAACTATGGCTCAATCGTGTATCAGACGTACTCCAACATATGTATCTATAAAAATTGAAATAAAGCAATGTAAGTTTAATCATTACTCAAAGATGTCCAAGGTCATTGACCTCAGGAGGTCATCATATTGATGCTGGCTTGCCTGCAGTACTTGTCCAGGACATCCTTGTCCTCATCCTTGAAAATTTGTGGAAGTTTAAATGCTGCACTCAAAACTTCTTCAACTGATGGATTATCTCGTTTCTCAAAGTCAAAATCCTTCAGAAGGTCCCTTAGAGGATTCAATTGTGTTGGGGATGGTGAGGTCACTGGCTCAGGAGTCACAACCACTTGTGCTTCTTCTTCTTCTGTCTCATTCTTTGGATCCTTCTCCAAAATATCAACTGAACTCTTTTTCTCATCCAACTGATTCTCCATATTAATTGAATGGAGTGAGGCTGCCATTTTGCTTGTTTCTCTTTTTTGAAAGGAACTTATTTAATCACTCACTGAAATGAATGAAAAATGATTAAAAATTAATTAGAAATCATTATTGAGACGTTGAAATTACATTTAGAAAACTAATGATATTTCCTGAATTTTATGATTCACTTACCTTAAATTATAAACTACACTTTAATTGTATTAACTAATTAATTGTCTCCCAAAGGTCCAAATCCCGGAACAACTCTAAATCAATTGAAGACAAAAGAAAATTAAATCAATAATTAAAAATCATTTAAAGATTTCAAAAAATTTTCAATTTTATGAATCACTGGCCACTGACTGACTGGCTGCGGTGAAACAGCACTGATAAATGAACCTTCAGACAGAAGTTTATAATTAGTTAAAGGTCAAACAAGAACAAGGAAGAACTTACCTCAGTTGTCACAAGTCACAATGGAACCCCTATACAGTTCAAGCCTCAGTTGAGGGATTCTCACATCCTGACCCCTATTTGGTTGGAGAGGTCAAGTAAGGTCACGTAGGGTCACGAGAGGAGAAATGGAGGAAGTGGACAAGAATTTTTAAAAAAAGTTGAGGTCAAAATGGTAAAGGATTTTCTCCATAAAGATCTTGTGATATGAAAAGCCCGCTGAAGAAGGAGGAGTTTATTATTAAATTCCGTACTCAATGACCCCTATGTTTCCATGTGCCCATGGTAAATTGATGGAATAAATTAGATTTCAAGTATATGGGTCAAAGGTCAATGAAACTGACCTCGACATTTAAAAGCATGAATCTTTGAATTGGGGGCGATTTAGTTAGTAGAATATTACAATGCAAAATGCAATAAATCTATATTTATTAACTACTCAGAGCCATCCACAATGAAGTGACTCGAATAGAGTGTATCGAGTATTCGGGACTGAAATATGAGCCTTAAAATCAGGGACGTTGGACTCGAAATGTTAATGATATTAATAGTACTGAAGGGGAATTCTTGGACTGAAACTCGACAGCTCAGATTTAGAATTACTAATTACTCGTCTAATTGCTATATAATTACGCGAGTACCAAAAATGCTAAAAATATATACTATTGTCTTAAGGTCCCCTGACTCGTTCGTGATCGTGTGACCCGAGTCTACGACTTGGATTACATATTTATGGCTAAAAATTAATCTTGTCCCCTTTCTTAAACCTTTAACAAACATTTATTTTTACTACCCCATTTATAAACGATTTTTTTTGTTGAAATTACATTTTTGGTTTCCATTTTGTTTGTTGTAAGTTGTAACGAAAGAGTAGTAGTAAATAATAATCATGATCAATGTCTACGAAATTCCCCCTCTTCTTGATGACTTCAATAAAATAAAATAAATGGACTAATACTGGAGTACAAATTCTAAATAAGAAATACAAACAAAACGTATTAATACAACAGACCCATATGCATACACGATCGAGGACATTTTTTTCTTTTTTTAAGTATATACCGTGAAGGCAAAAGTGATGAGACTTGTTTGTCACAACTAAAAAAAATGTCATAATTTCTACAGAATCTTGTCTAAACGTACAATTTTCATAATTTGTGAATTAATGACAAATATTAAACTATATAATTTTCTGAACTTTTATTTCTACAGGGCCTGGACATCTCTCCCAACCCAAGTTTCTTAAAATAGTAGTATAACCGAATTCCATACAAACCCTATACCCTAACATAAATTAAAGTATATTTTAGAAATAAGGAGACCCTGAACTCTTAAAAAAACTAAAACGGATACCAACAATAACATATGCCCTCATCCTTAGGTCATATAAACATTGTTTGTATCCATATAAAAAACGTGTAATTACTTCTTGTTTAAGGGTCGAAACTGTTGGGATTTGAATGAACTTTAGAGGTTTCAATAATTTTAACCTCTGAAAAATAAATTTGAGAAATTTTTTTCTGAGGACCCTCCTACAACAACCGAATAATTACGGGATAAAAATTACCCTTACACGATTACACTTGATTACAGAATCCTAGCCTAGGTTCAAAAAGTATAAGTAATTTTGAGCTTAACAATAAAACAAAGATCCTCTTAATCTGCAAATGAACTATTTTGTATGACGTCGTCCTTTACGAATCACATTTTGGTATGTCAAGGCCCACAGACTTCCGAGTGTTCATCCCAAGCTTTTACCTGTGAAAAAAAAATTTAAAATTTAAAAAAATAAACTTATACTATCCTTGAATCTATTTTAATCATTACTCACTGTAGTAAGAGTTCAAAAATTACCTGACACTCCCGGGAACAGTACCACTGATTACCACATCCAGCACATACAAACTGCGCCTTGTTCTTTCCGCAGCCTTGACACGACGGTACTTCTTCATCACGACCTTTACTAAGTTTTTTGATCTCAATATCCCGTACCTTAAAATTCAAAAAAAAACAAAGGGCAAATAAAATTTTAAAATCCCACAACCGGCATATCATACATCATATATATAGTGTAGTGAACACAGCACGCTCCGTGATTTAATGACAGTTAGTTACAAGTTTGATTTAGCATTGGCAACACTTGTACCAGAGGTTCTTTAAATTGTCAGTTAATTTGTTGGATTACATATTTTAACTTTAAGGCAGGTAAAGCAACATTGTAACAAAAGCAACCCTTCCACTAGTTGGCTTTCAACTTTCAGCCCCCATTCATCATTAATCACAATTGTTACATCCCAACAACTGTTCCAGCTTCTCTCCAATGCTTTATTAATACAATAATAATAAAGCAATAGGATTTAGCTACTGGATTGCAAAGGGATTTGCTAACCTTTGCAGCAGCAAGAAGACTGGCCAACGAAAGGCTGCCTTCTGACAAGGTTGCTGATTCTGCACGAGGTACCTTATTGTTGAGTTGATTGATTTGGGAGACATTGTTCCCTTCCTCGTGTCGTAATACCTTGGACGATACGTTCCTTGAACTTCCGGAAGGGGTTGATAGTAGTTTTGCCAATGTAGTTCCAAGAGGAGCTCGGGCACTTGGAGTAACAGTAGGAAGGACAGGAGCAATTTTATTAGCCCTTTGAGGTATTTGAACAGGGCTTTTAAGGGTTTGAGCCCCTACAACATTATTGGGTTTATTAGCAGCTTTGCTCAAGGTAAGCAGAATGTCCATGAAGCTTGTCTTTGGATCTTGATTCAAGGCTGGATTTTGTCCTGGACAGTCGTCGGCTGAGGCCAGAGTGTCAAGGATTTTTTGATTCTCTCTCACAGACTTTTCATATTTTTTCCTGAAATCAACATTGATTAATTTAGAATCTGTTCGCTGAGCTTAAACAGAAAATAACTTAGGACCAAACATAAGGATGATTTAATATGGCTTACTTGAGTGAGACAAATTCCATCCGTGAAATGAAAGATTTACTTCCTTTTGAATTCCCTCTGCCCATACTAAAGAGTGGGGGTTTGTTTTTATTAGTTGTAAAAGATTGGACATCCGGAACCTTACTCAGTTCAACCCCTCTTTTAGAATTAGATTCTTCAAAGCCGTATTCGTTTTCAAGACACTTGCTATGCTTCTCAATCTCCTGCCGTAGTTCATTCATCAAGGTGGTCTTCTTTCTTGTTTCAGAAAAATTGAGTTGTCCATTGGCGGACTCTGCGACCTCTCCGACTAACCTCGCAAGATCTTCAAATTCACTAGTGTTCAATCCAATGTCACCAACATTTTTACAAATCGTCAGCCTCCTCTCCACAAATTCATGCATCGTCTCTTTCAATTTTTTTAACTTTAGCAGTGACACCCATTCTTCTTCAACTCTTTCTATTTGCACATCCAAGTCTTGAATTTGAGAATCCAAACTCCTTAGACAATTTCGTGTTCCTTCACAAACCTGTTGAGACACCGGGTTACGGGCAGGACGAGGTCTGGTAATCAGGGAACTATTTCGAGAATCTTTGTCTTTGTTTCCAGAAACATGACCATTTTGCTTAGCTCCAGGTATAAATATTTCTCCACCTGCCAATAATTTTCAACAAAATGGTTTACGTTTACGTATAGTCACTAGATAAAAACATACACATTCATTGTTCAATTCATTTCTTTGGTTTTCTTACGATTGTTCCCATCCTCACTACAAGTTTTACTGGAACGGCGACCACTTTTCCCACTGGCTGGTTCATCATGAAAACCACTCTCGTCAATCCTCTGCAAAAACATTGTCCAAAATCAAAACAATTTTTACAAAATTCAAGTTTGAATAGCCAGAATCGGTTTTTTTGAACTGGGAATATCAAAAATGAAAACTCACCAATTCCCCATTGTCATCTGTATCTTTGTCATCGTTGTCTTGAACGTCTAATTTAGGTTTTTTCATTTGTGGAGCCGCAGTACTGTTACTACTTGAATTCTGAATATCTGAGACATCCATAAAATCCATCCTTTCTTGTTTGACTTCAACAACTGGACTTTTTGACCCTGTGGGATTCTCATTTTCTCCACTACTACTCCCAACATCCTTGGACTCATCATTATTGTCTATTTCACGAGAATCGTTTGAATCCAGGACATCATCACCTTTACCACCATCTCCCTTCTCTTCCATTTCGTTGAGTTGTGGTTCTGTTGAGGTAGAATTTCCTATAATCCCTCCCTTTTCTCCTTGAACCATCAAACCCTCTTCTACCAACATTTTGTACGTAACTTAAGCAGTGCTGTCAAGTTTTTACTGAGCTGGTCTGACTGCTGAGCTGAGAAAGGCTCCTCCTCCTAATAAGGTCATGAACCATAAGGAAATAACACAAACACAATTAGGTTAGCTTTTTTGACTTAAGAGTGCATAATAATAATATAATGACGGGCAAATTAATTAGGAGATACATTACTTTAGTACCTGTTTAGCAGTTCTTGTCGAAGCTATAGACAGACAGACACACTTCACCTTGTTGTTGCTCAGATATTTCCTGTTTGTTCCTTGTGTTCCCGGTCGACCTACTTTGGCTCAAGAGACTCCACTAAACAACAACGACGACAGAATGATGAATGGACAATTTTTCACTTTCCCTTCCCCTTATCAGTTGTATCGAAATAATTTTGAGCTACAAATTAAAACAATAGGATTTGGATCATTATAATTAATTATGTTAAATGTAAATCATCCAGTTTCCAAAATTGTCGTATATATATAGAGGTAGATTTAATGAAACAGTTAACTTACCAGGAGTCACAAAATCGGCTGAACATATATCTGAATTGACAATTGACCCAAAAAAAAAACGCTTGCATGCAAAATTGCGTTTTAAAATCAAAATCAAAAAAGGATTGAGGACAATTTAGGGACACTTTTGAACTTTCGCTCAACTAACTCAAATAGTAGCTATTTGACCCCCCAAAAAAAAAGTTCAATTACTTTTATTTGTAAAAATCCTTTTCAATCAATGGTCACTGTCAACACACTAACTAATATAAAATGACCTTTTCATAAAATCCTTCTTTTTTTTAAATAAAAAAGTAGAAAGAAGACGGAGATGATGATGGTGGATGATGAGGTTGCTGCTGCTGATGAGAAATATATATATAAACTATCTATAAAAGGTCCGACCATGAACCACGACCAAGTCGACCAAATACACTCCTCCCGAATGACCTCTTCTTTAATGTACAAAATTACACTCTAGTCCACCACCACCAACCTACCCACCTCCTCATCCAAGCCGAAATGAAATGAACAGATAAATCAACACAGGAGTGAACAGTGAACCACTTTTTTTGCCTTAGTTTTATCATACGGTAGAAATGCTAGTTAAATATATTACCCTTTAGAAAAATTATTATTATTTTATAATTTTCTTTTCTTTTTTAGCTGAGCTTAAAGTAAACGCAAGTCAAAAAAAAAGTGAGAGGCCAAAAAAAAAAAATTTTTTTTGTTACTCTGTATATATCTTTGGGGGAGGAAGACATGCTCCGAAAACCATGTTTATACCTCTCATTGTACGGTTTTTTGAAGGAGTGCGAACCTTTTGCGGCGTGGTTGCCGGACGCCATTTTGAAGGTCTAGTGGTTTTATAAACAGTACTTTGTTTTTAAAACCTATCAAAACTTTACTGACAAAGGTCAAAGGTCATGTATGAATAAAGTTTTGGACCTTTACTTATCCAAAGTTGGGAGTTTAGGTATGAGCCAAGTATACTGAGAGGTAGACTCTTACATATGCTAACGTAGTAGTAAAAGGATAGATGTGTAAACTCAAACTCACCACAAAAGTCCACAAAATTTGCAAGGACCGAGGAATCTTTTGTTGTTACTCCGTCCCGTGTCGTCGTCCTAGTCAATCGGGGACAAAAGACCGGAGTACCACTAGCACACCACCGGTAGAAAGAAATCGGGGATTTGGGTAACCAACCCTTGAAATTTTTTGAAGCTTTCTGTAGTAAAAGTGAACAGACGGACGGACGGACAAAGTTTATTTGAGGGGGAATTTGAGAAACTACTGTGGAGGTTAATGGTTGTTATAAAAGGTTGTAGGTTGTAGGGCGGAGGAGGAGGATATCTGAGAGGCCATGGACACAAAAATTGACATGGGGTTATTAGGCAAGAGCGAGCTCAATAAAAAAAGGCCAACTCAACTAAATAATACGAGTAACCTCAAAACTTTTTTGTAACCTTTTAGCATGATTATAATGGTGAGTTGATGTTGATGTCGAGGGATGCATGCGGGTTAAAAGGGGAACCCACAATATTATGTAAATGTAAGAACGTAGTTTGGATATTTAGGTTTAAAGGTATATACCCTAACATGGACGGTCAACCGCCGTGATATCATCGGTCAACCAGTATGCCATTAAAGCCATTGTATATACGGGTGGGTGACCCCTCATGCTTTTCCCATTACTCCCTGGCATCTCAACTCACTTCAATGACATGACATGATAGTTTCAGAGAGTTGCTGCCATTTTGCTTTTGAGGTTAAAGGTCAGGTGTAGTAGCTTGTGATACCCAATCGGTAGGTAACCTAATGCTCAAACTGATGCTAATGTGTGGAAACGCTCAAACTGACGCTATAATGGGATGTACCTAAATCACCATCTAAATCTTATTCCAACCAATAGTTATAGTTGACGGGGCATGTCTCAATGATGACATCATGATTGATGATCGAGACTACTGGAGAGACTCCTCGACTCTCATTTTTTTTTGGACTTTGACAATTGTTTTTAGCCAAAATTACTGACACCAATAAACTTCATTTGCTTGTAATTTTTCTGGAACAAGATTGATTTAAAATAGTTTTGGTTTGAGACAAAAAAAATTGCACTTCATTTTTAAATGAATGATTTAGCATCCTTATTGACGTTGAGCGTCTGGGGTACTGTGATACAACGCGTCTTGAAGTTTAATTGTACACATTGATGAAGTGATAAGTCTAAAAGAAGACTCCAATATAACACCAGCAAGAGTGGCGTCACATTCTCAAATCCGTTTTAGACCTCGAGTCAGATCAAGACAACTCAAACTCTCATTACAAAATATTCTACATTTCAAAGAGGCTTTTGACTTTGGTTTACCGGAGATGAATATTTAGCTTAATAAAAGTAAAGGAAATCCTTCGAAATCGTCCTTCCTTTGTTTCTTTGCTCTGAAATCTTGAAGTTTTTCATTGTTCTTCAAAACCAGTTTTTACATTTTGGAATCGGGACTCGACTCGGCTTGTTTTACTTTCAGATCCAGTTTTATGTAAATTTAAAATTCAGTTAATGTACTTTTAAATTTTAACGCTATATATATCTCATTTACAAATTAAAGTAAATCCATTTTTCACTCTCTCTTCCGACACATTCTGTAATCTCACATTTAAATTGCATTTATTGCTGATTAAAATATGCTGATATGCTGATTTATTGCTGATAAAAACCGATTAAAATATCGCGACCTGTTTCATGGAACATATGGAATTATCAAATTGCCCCTAGTTGTGGTAAAACACTGGAAATGTCATATTAAAGTTACGCTTACGACCCTACATTTATTATATGATATGACGAACAAAATTGCATTTTGGGTCATCAAATCGAACCGGATATTACAAGTAACTTGGGCGTCCTTAAATCGAGACCACAGTCAAAATGCAAATGCTTTTAAATCTACAATCCCGCCAAGGAGGCGTGAGGATTTGAAAAATCGAACTGCTGAAGACAACAAAACAGAGGGCATCATCGTACAGAGGTCAAATTAGGAGGTTAAAGGTTAATGACCTTTTGATGAAAAACGAAAACCAATCGCTTTTTTCCATATCAGTTTAACAAATTCTGATC
>JAQIYE010000681.1:0-11104 GCA_034699765.1 Xenyllodes armatus
CTTCCCCAAGCCTTCCCATCTCAAGAGAGCCTCAAAGGTTATGATACCCTCAATCAAAAAATCGATGAGATGAACAATTCAACCCTTTACTTTCGATCTGAGCCATCCTCCCCAATTTTTATTCGAAAGGAAATTGATAAAGGAAAGAAGGCGATTGTTCTGAGGAGAGGAGAAGATCATTTACCTTCTACAGAGAAAAATACAAGGATTGTCCTCAAGCAAGACACAACGAATCCTGAGAAATATGTTGTTTTGCAGGCTCATGTTACGTAAGGACTCGTAAATGATTTTATGATAAATTCATGGACACAATTAGTTGGTCAGATATTTTACAACCATGTCTTGATACCAAATGTTTTTGTTGAATCTTGTTTCAGGTCAATTGGGGATCAAAATAATAAAAGTATTGTTTGGGATGGTCTACATATTGAACAAAGAGAAGATGCCGCAATTCTCATTTCAAAGTATACTTCAAAACATGAGCCTGGTCCAACCAAGCCTGGAGAGTACGTTTGTTTAAGTATTATTTAGCAGAAGCAGAAACCACACTGTTAATCTGTCTAATTTGATGTGTAACATTCATAATTTTTGTTACAAATTCAGGCCGACGTGTGGGTATTTTGGAAACATCCTTCTATGCACTGGAGCAACAGCCCGATCCCCAAAGGATAGAACTACACATTATCCAATTTTTTCAATCAAACCTGAGGAGAATGAAGTTGATGGTCCAGTTAAGGAGGAAGGGGTCTCAGAAGGGACCAAATCTACTCATGATGGAATCAAAAATTCTGAGGAAGACAGAAAAGTTCGAAGTTCTCCAGATTTTGGAGGATCAGGTGGATCCGGCTCTGAGGGTCCCCTGGTAATTGACATTGAAGTCATCCTTGAACCAGAAAATTCACAACCTGACTTGAGTAATCAAGGACCAAATGAAGAACCTCCAAATCCCAGTAATGATGGATCCAATCCTGAGGAGCAAGGAGGACCAAGTGAGGGTGAACCAGGACCTCAAGAGTGGGGTGAAGCCGGAACAGGAGATGGACCTGGAAATGTTGAACCAAGTGAACCAGGTGGTGGTGGGAGTGGACCAGAGGGCGAAAATCCTGATTCTAATCCGGGACCTGTTAATGATTACGGACCACCACAAGCTGAGCCCCCTCAAAATATTAATAGCAGCCCAACAGGTGGAAATGAAGGGATTAATGCAAATATTGACATTGAGATAGATTTTGGAACAGAAGATGAAGACGGAGGTGGTGGGCAAAGCAATCAAGAACCGAGCCCCGAAGGTCCAGGCACTGAACCAGAACCAATTCCAGAAGGTCCAGGCCCTGAACCAGAACCGAGCCCCGAAGGTCTAGGCCCTGAGCCAGAACCGAGCCCTGAAGGTCTAGGCCCATTAACCTCTGATCAAGGTAATTCGGAAATAGAAATAGAAATTGAAGTCTTTTTGGATCCCCCAAATGGCAATCAAGAACAGCCTCCAGAAGGACCACCCACAGATGAACAACCTCCAGATGAACAACCCCCAGATGAACAACCTCCAGATGAACAACCCCCAGATGAACAACGTCCAGAAGAACCACCTCCCGAAGAACAACCCCCAGAGGGACCAGAACCACAAGAACCGAGCCCTGAAGGTCTAGGCCCATTAACGTCTGATCAAGGTAATTCGGAAATAGAAATTGAAATTGAAGTCTTTTTGGATCCCCAAAATGGCAATCAAGAACAGCCTCCAGAAGGACCACCCACAGATGAACAACCTCAAGATGAACAACCCCCAGATGAACAACGTCCAGAAGAACCACCTCCCGAAGAACAACCCCCAGAGGGACCAGAACCACAAGAACCGAGCTCCGAAGGTCCAGGCTCATTATCGTCTGGTCAAGGTGATTCGGAAATAGAAATTGAAATTGAAGTCTTTTTGGATCCTCCAAATGGCAATCAAGAACAGCCTCCAGAAGGCCCAGGCCCAGAAGAACAACCTCCAGGTGGACCAGGTCCAGAAGAGCAGCCCCAAGTGGGACCACAACCAGAAGAACCAAGCCCCGAGGGTCCAGAACAAGTGGGTTTAGAAGGACCTGGTCCTCAAGGATCTGATCAGGGTGATGTAGAAATCAATTTAGAAATTGAAATTACCGTGGATCCTGATGGTAGCAGCCAATCAGGAAGTGGAAACCCAGGAGATGTCGGTCCGGGTGACGGAGGTCAAGGGCCAGAGGAGTCGGGACAAGGTGGTGGTGGTGATGAACCAAATCCAGGAGATTATAATCCGGGTGATGGTGGCGGTGGTGAAGGTCAAGGCCCTGATGGTGCTGGCGATGGCGGTGGTGGTGGTGGAGGTCAAGGCCCTGATGGCGGTGACGGAGGTGGTGATGGGGAAGGTCAAGGCCCTGGAGAAGCAGGTCAAAATGAGAATGAGGACGGTTCAGGTGTCCAACATATTGAACCACCACAAGCAAGAATGATGCCAAAGGATGGTGTAATTTTAGGAAAACCATCAAGGAACGAAGCTGACATTAGGGGTACAGAGTACCACAGACGGAGACTTGCACGGCTCCAGTCTCGGAAACCAAGGTCCACGATCCATAAGAAGAGAAAAGACAAATAACCTCAGATTAGGCTCCTAACCCTTAAACCTTGTTCGGAACTTTCAAAATTAATTTGACGAGACTTCATTTTCTACCGTGATCATCTCCCCTCATGTATTCTTTTCTTAACTTACACATTTCAAAATCGTCAAACGAATCAAATTATAATTATCGGACTATTTATTCTTTTGTAAATCTACCGGTTTAGTGATAATAAATATATGTGAAATCATACAGCATCTTTTAAAGTTGACCAATTTTGATAACAAATTCGACTTGGATCATTTCTCGCATTGTTATTAAAGCTAAGTAGTCTTGAACAAGAAAGTTCTTATAAAGCATCATAATATCACATTTTCTAAAACTCAACTTTCTTTTCAATTTTCTCAAATCTATAATACAGTAGTTCATGTGTCTTCCTTATGGGATAAATCTGACTACATTGAACAATGCAAAAACATTAACCTACTTTTCTTGTAATGGAAAAAAGGAAAGTTTTTTTTACTGTTTCACAAAAAGTAGGTCACCTCTCTGATGAAATCAAAATCTTAATGTCAACAATATTTAATTCGATTAAGACACATCATTTAAATGGATGATTAATTCAACTAAATGTTCAAAATAAAATATTTATTAGAAAGTCTTATCTGAATTGTTTTTGTGATTTACACCTAAGTTGACTCATCATTAAAGTCCGAGCTTGATTCCCAATATGGATCTTCTACAGAAGTTAGAGTGAACGCTTCCTAGAGATAAATACGACACATTTTTTTTAGAAATACCCGTGAGGTCACACATTCAACCTCACCCGGCCTCCTTCAGCCATCATGACCTCGGCTAACAAATTAACCCTTCCCTTCTTCATCGGCTTAAGTTTAGCCCTAGGGGCCCCTGAATTTGATCATCATCAAGACCATGAGCTCATAACCAAGGAATCAGCAATTTGGTCTCCTCTCTGGTTTCAAAAATCAAAGGATGAGTTCAAGGGAGACTCATTCCAGATTGATAAAAATGGCCGACAGTACAATGGAGCTAAAATTGTCATTTTACCCCAGAAGGATGAACTGTTCCCTAAATCCCGTTTTGGGCAAGATGTCAGCGAGTCAAAAAATTCCAAGCCGAGACGTTACGTGGTTTTGATCCTAATGGACCCTGCCCGATATTTGTACTTGAGACAAAGGGCATATGTAATTGGAAGGTACGGTGAAAAATATAAAAGAGTCGGTTAAGACGCTACATCCATGGCCTTAACAATTAGCAAAATAAAAGCATGTTCGATTTCCTCCAATGATTTCAGAAACCATCCAAATTCAGAAGACCATGTAGAATGGGATCCAATTGTTTCAAAGACCCATAATCCTCTGGATGGGAATTTCATTGAATACTTCCTTCCAAATTTATTTTCCAAAAAATCACAATACGTTCTGGGAAGAGCTGGGCGGAAGTACATCAAGCATAAGCATCCCAAATCGAAACATGTTTCAAGTTTTAAAGACATACTATTGAAGTAAGGAGTATAAAGTTAATCTCGATTTGAGGATTGTTGAGGATGAGCCCTTTAATTTTTGTATTAACTGATGTGGATCTGTTCTTATTTTAGGGCCGGACAAGAGCACAAGCGCTTCAAAAGAATTTCCGTCGACTTCCCAAAGCCTGAGGAACAAGGGAAGAGTGTAGATGGTAATGCCCCACAGAAACGAGAAATCTCAAGCTTACATCAAACAGTAAAGGTCACGGAAACTGATGAGCTCAAGGGTGAGGCACGAGATCGTCGTCTTGTTTACAACTCAAAAGTATGTCAGGTTGAAGGTCGACAATCAAAGGCTTGTCGTGATGCAAGAGTACAGGCTGGCCTACCCGAATATGATGACAACGAATCAAAATCAGCCGCGACTCAGAGTCAGGGTTCTGGAACTACTAAACCATGCCGACCAAGAACTTCTAGGGCAAGTTTCACCAGTCAAAGTAATAATGGGGATCTCAGTGAGCTCACAGAGGAAGAGCGTCTTAAACGTCTCATTTACCAATCAAAAACTAAAGTGAGGACACAGGCTGGTGGTTCCGCCGGTACAGCTGGGTCTGGAACAGGGAGCAAGTCAGATTCTACTTTTACTGATTACTCCATACCAGATCCTGGCCAAAATTCTGATAATACAGCTTCCAAATCCAGGCCTCCACCTTTACCGTCTAACGATGACACACTAGTGTCGGGGCAAGGGAATGAAGAATTGGAAGACTGTCCCCCTGATTACTTTGAAGGAACTGGTCTAAGTGGTGCAATGTTTAGATCAAGTAGACCAAAGAGATCTTTGGGACTAATCACAGGGGCAATCGCCAAAGTCAAGTCAAAAATCCAAAGTGCTGCCAAAGGCAAGGGCCAAGCGACTACTGAAGCATCAACAGATGATTCTGAATCCACACCTGAAAGTGGATCCAGTAAAAAGCGAGAAGTACAAGTACCCGTGGCCCCAAGTAGGTCCAGGAGATCTTTGGGACTCCTCACAGGGGCAATCGCAAAAGTCAAGTCTAAAATCCAAAGTGCTGCCAAAGGCAAGGGCCAAGCGACTACTGAAGCAGCAGGAGATGATTCTGAATCCACCACTGAGGGAGGCTCCAAGAAACGAGAGGTTGAGGAAAGTGAACGAGACAAGAGATTCTTGAGTCTTGCCTTAGGTGCAATTAGCAAAATAAAAAGCCTTAAGCCAGGGGCAAAGAAAGAAGGGGCGGATGAACCCGAATCAGCAACCGAAGACGACACAGCAAGTTCTACTCCAGGAAGCGATAGTGAAAGGGAAAAACGATTTTTGAATCTTTTCGTAGGTGCAATTAACAAAATGAAAAACCTCAAACCAGGGGCAAAGAAAGAAGAAAACCCTGAATCAGCAACGGAGGACGATACAGCAAGTTCTACTCCAGGGAGTGAGAGAGAACGGAGAGATCCCCTGTTGGGTAATTTGCTTGGGCTCTTAGGACTCGCTGGTAAGACCTATGAGGTCACTGAAGCTGACGATAATGAGGAATCAACAACAGAAAGCACAGGAACTCCAACTAAGACTCCCAAGGCAGGAACAAGAACCAAAGATACAACAGCGGCCCCAACAACGAAAGCCCCAAAGCGAAAGAGATCCATCGAGGACCAAGATAATAATTCTGACTCCGAGCATAAAATCGAGAAGCGTTCCTTTGGCTTCTTTACAAAAATGAAGGAGTTTTTTGGATTTAAACCTAAAAAACCAACAGACGACGATACAAGCGTTACCACTGAATCAGAGTCTGAGTCAACCACAGAAGCCTCATCATCAGCTCATCACTCAAAACCCTCACCAAAATCAAAAAAGGCAGATAAAGACAAGAAAGCCTCGGCCTCGGACAAAAATGCTACCGACATAACTGATGGTGAAGAAAAGACGAAAGTCAAAACAAGAGCTATTCCTTCAGACACGGAAGTTACCAACTCAAATGGGGTCAATCGTGAGAAAAGATTACTTTATGTTAAAAAGGGAAGGAAAGAGTCTGAAGAGCCTTCCTCAGAAGAAGATGAACCCAAACTTAAAAAGAAATCAAAGAAGGTCAAGACCGTGGTCCAACGGCCAGGGCTCCTTGGACAAGTACTTGGAGGACTTTTTCATACCGCTCAACCCCAAAGCCAAGATGAAGAGTCTGAAGAAGAGGAGGAGGAGGATGAGGTCACGACCCATAGCCCAAAAGATCATGGACCAAAACGACGGAAACGATCAATTGCCTCCGTCTCAAATCCAAATTTTAAACTTGGATCAGCTCTAAAACAATTTGAGCTCAAAGGGTCATTTTCAAATGAATTGGTAAAGAAGAAGGAGAGTTCAGGTCATGAAGGTCCCCCGAGTAAAGGGATTCATACAGCGATGGCTTCAATACCAATAGTTTTATCAAAAGTTTGGTCTTGCCCACGCACAACACCTAAATCCCGAAAAATCCGGATTCCCATTAGTCCAAAGGATTTCATTCACTACCATTTGACCTTTCTCAAAGCTCAATGTCTCCGTGATGTGAATCGTCACCTGGTCAAATTGTTCAGTGTGGGACTCCTGACCGTTGAAAATGGACTCGTTCTGACAGTGAATCCGAAACATCCTCTAATGTGAGTTCTAATTTATAAATTGACCCTAAGTTGTATCATAAAAATTATATTTTCTTTCAGACAAACTCGAGCCCTGAACAGACAAGGATGGTTGAATCTTGTTTCTGGACTTTTCTTTGCTGCTCATACAAATGCACTGCTGGATCCTCAATTAAGGACTGGACTCACTTCCCAAACTCTCCCTAACTTAAAGAAACCCCAATGTTCTGACACAATTGGAGTTTCTCAAAGCATGGCACTCTTTGGAAGGACCATTTTAAATGTGATCCGTACAATGAGATCAATCCCAAATTTGTCAAAGTTTCATTCATATAAACTCTCTCAATATCTTGAGAGTGCAATCTCAGAGAGGTTAGCTCTGATCATTGATGTTCAGGAAAATATGATCAAGGGATGTGCTGGAATGGAGAGAGGCTCCAAGGATCATGAGGGTTGTGAAAAAAGTGTCCTGGTCTTGGATATGGATCGACGTAATTTGGATGATTTTCTATTGTTTATCCACAATCAATTAGATGCAATTATTCAAGCACCAGAGTTAACATTCCATTCTTTATTTGAATTTTTCGATTCCCTGTGCGATTTCAATCCTTAACGTGGATGTAAAAATAATGGATTTTTATTTATTTAATGGGTTCTGCGAATGTGGTTAATAAATAAATAACAGGAGTAAAAATATCATAAAGATTGCGAATTCTATTAACAAATGTGATCAAACCTCACACTTTGACGATTACAGTTTAGGTAAAATGCATGTTTCATAATAAATGTGCCCGAGGTAAAATTATTATACAGGAAGATCAGACTTTAAAACTGTATGAAAAAAGAGACATTGAACTCAACTATCAAAATGTATTTTATCATCAGTTGTTGATTGCTCTAATACTTTTATTTGTCCCCAAATACCTACTTCTCACAACGAATCGTTTAATTTGACGAGACAAAATTAAATTATGTGATTTTCAAGTTCACCATCAAAGTTTGAACAGGAAAGGGCCAAAGAGGTTCAAAGGTTAATCTCTGACACTGACTCTGAGATGACCTTTGAACCTCTTTGGAAAGGGCTGATTCAAAAGCCAGATCAATTAAGCAATGAATTGAATTGACCCTTTAAAATAATTAACTTAATTATTTTAATTCACTCAAATCTTTCATCATGCGAAACCAATTTTGTGGAATTTTTATGCCAAGACTATCGAATGCATTAAGCTGTATACATCTATGAGTCCAATTGTACCTCAACGTACGTACATGCTACACTACATATATGAATGGGATCAGTTTTCACATCTTATTATCTAGGAACTATCTAGGTGGGTATGCTAATTGCATTGCACTCATACAAACTAATTTCTTTCAGTGAGAAAGGATTGCCTACAAATGAATGTGGCTCAAAAAGCTTTTTTAGGTCTGTGATTTTTTCCCCTAAATTCCGTGAAACGTGAAACCAGCTATACCTTTTCAGAATTCTATTCATACAAACCAAATTAGAATGATTTGGAGTTTCCAATTTTTTCCTAAAACTCTTTTGTTTCCATTTCGAGTTGAATTTAAACTGGATGAAACTAGCTAAATCCATGCTCTTCTTTTATTCCAGTTTCATTTTTAATTTCCAAGTACCACTCAGGTCCAAAAATCATTTCATCCCAGTAAAAGTGCCTCTCAGATCCAAAAAAGAACCTCATTAAATCAAAATTCTCATTCAAAGTATTTGTTTTCACAAACCAACAACTGGTTCTGCGTAAATTCCATCTTTGGATCTCAACACACGTTCAAAACATTAATAATAATTGTGTTTTAGGAATCTTGAGTTTGTTTTTATGTAGTACACTTAAATACATGTCAAAGGTTTAATGACACGGAGGAGGAAGGAAGGTCGGCTGAAGAGAGAAATAAAAAAATGACTTGTTTCTTTTAATTGTTTAGTTTAGTTAAGCCGCCTTGTTTAATAATCATATCATTTAATCCCTACTGTATAATATCCCTCATAATAAAAATTAGTTGACAGGCCCTTCAGAATCTTCTCTCGGTCATAAAGTTGTCTGGTAACTTTTACAAAGGGGACCAAGTAAATTCCGACCACGATTTACAAGCGTATACTACATGACTTTTTTTCTCTTCTCAAGTAATTAATTTGTGACCAAGAAAGATCTCCTCCCCAACACAAATGATCCTTAGCCCATATTTCCAGCTTGGCTCAGGTTATACATACAGGTTCACATTCGAATGAATGATAATAAAAATTAATCTTGTCAAAAAATCATTCTCTAAACCGACCTCTTCAAATTCTCTCTCATTTGAAGATGAATGGAACCTACTAGAAATAACAAAAGGGTTTTTTAGAAAGTAGAGACAGACAAATTCCAATTTCATTTCATCCCACACACGGACACATAAGTGGGTTTGTAGAAATGGAATTCATGATATTTTGTACACAAAAGGAGTTAAAGAGCCTATAGGGTTGAAGTTGAAAATTTTTTATCTTGATTATCATTGTGATCCTCTAAACAATCCTCCTGACTTGGTTTGTATGATGATCAGCTTAGATATTTTTACAGTAGGATGGGAAGGCGTGTTTGCCTGAATGGCTCGTTTTTTTTTGTAAATTATGGTAACTGCTCCTCCTGGAGACACATACAGTATGCAGTACACAATGTGGATACAAATGCAAAGATTGATATTGATGGAGGTAGATTCTGTTATTTTCTATTCATTCGGAGGATGACAATGGGTTAAAGAATGTTATGTGGCCTAAAGAGGTTAAGACTAAAATAAACAATTTGCTAAACACGGTAAAGTGTGTTTCTCCATGACCGACCTTAAGGAAAAGGGGTTCATAAATAGTCCTTGGTCGTTCAAAATGTCTTGTAAAAAGCTAACTTGGAAGTTGACGTTAGTTTTAGTTTGCATGGAACTACACCTGGACACAAGTCCATATGGAACTTTCATCTCTTATTTACCCCACAAGTCCTAAACTTGGATCTAACTCACAAAGTCAATTAAATAGAAAGGAATTTACCTATTGTAAAAAATTAAACCTCACTTCCACTCTCGGGCTCAATAGACCAGAAGACCAGATGTAAATGTAAGTATGTGAGAGATCTACGTGTGTTTTAATTCCCCTATTACTAAATTATACATTTATTTCTTGTTTCTCATCCTTCCTATCCTAATCTCAATCAAGTTTGGAAGTTGACCCAACTGGATTCAACCAAAACACAGATACGACCATAATACCACAAAAATTATAAAATGGTAAAGTTCAAAACTTTTTTCTCTCTCTTTGATGTTGAGATATTAGAGATTCCAACTTTTGTGATTCCTCAAATCATTATATATTGTAACATCGCATCCTCATCTCATATACCTGTCCCCCGAGAGGTACAATTAAATAATTGAGTCTCTAAAATTATACTAATAAAAAAAGGGTTTCCAGTCAGTAAATAAAAGTCTGTCCTTGTGTGGTTCATTGTGTTCATAGAAATCTCTCGACTCAAAATAATTTTAATTTGATCCCCATAAAGCCACGAAATGCTTAATCATTTTACGTCACACGCAAAACATCATCCCCATCCCCCGAAAGAGGAACAATATCTTATATAACAAATAAATCAACCCTTGCAAAAAAAAATTCTCTTTGTACATACTCCCACAAAAAGCAACCTTCAATCAAATCAAAATCTCCAAAGTGTAATTTACAATAATTTGTTGAGATTGGAAATTACACGGCTCAACAACAAATTACCGTTTCCACCCTTCCTCTCCATAATCATATAATCCTTTCCTTCCAGGATCTCCTCCTGACACGACTAGTCGGATAAGGGTTATTTGGTGTGCCAATATTTAATTGTAATTGGTATGATGATAAGATATGGGGCAACTCGAGTGAGAGTTTTTTAAAACAAGAGACCCGTTGTGTGTAGTGTGTGTGAGTCCATTTATATAAATAGTCAGACCCCCACAAGGTTGATTCCAGGAAAGCATAAGTTCTGTTCTCATTTGATCCAGGAAGAGATTTTTGTAAAGATACGCCGGTTGGGTTGGACAGATTTACATAAAAAGTCAAATCCCTTTCCTGTTGTGTTAGTTTCTGAAATGTGTTTACTCTAACATTTGAGTTTTTGATGTTCAATCCCAGAAACCTCCGGCGTCTTCCTTAACACTTTTCCAATCCAATATCCAGCCAGACTCAACCGAATTTGTTTTCCTTAAGACTATGATGATGTTATTAATACTTGCGGAAACTGAGAAAAAAGTGGGACATAAACACAAAATGTAATTTAGGTTTCCAAGGACAGATCTATAAACTAACTTTTTGGCAGTATGTATAGTACGAAGTTTTCGAGAAGAACGAAATGTATGCCGGTTCACGGCAACATTTGTTTTTGACGATTTAATA
>JAQIYE010000682.1:0-11094 GCA_034699765.1 Xenyllodes armatus
TGATATGAAAAGCTTATATTTAAAATTTCAGCTCGAAATTCGAAATAGTTTTTGAGTTATCGAAGTGACAGACAGACGACAGACAGACGGACGGAGTTGATGAATTCTCTCATGTCAAATGAATGTAAGCTCCGTGTAAGCCTGATTGATAATATAAAGCTGCTCATAGCCATTCGCACCTTAATAACCAAAAAAAGTAAATACACATCTTATCTAACATGATTGTTGATGGGATGGGGATCCGAAAAGAACCTCTCATCACAATGGAATGGCCTAGGCATGGGAAATGACTTTGTTTTGTTTTGAATCATCATCAGGTCTGAAAATATCTAATCATTAAGACAAGGTCTGAAAATATGTCTCGGATCCTCCAGTACACCATGCCTTACACTGTGAATATTTACAAGCTTCAATGAACACCCGAAAATTACATTTTATAACAAGACTGCCATGTCGCATGAATGATCAAGACAAGACCCTTGTCCGGACAAAATCTCATCTGTCGGATTCTTGAGTTTATGGAAACAACAGACGACAAAACATTATTGTTTTGATTTTGATTCTAGGGAGAACATATATGGTTTCTGTACGTTAAGAAAACTACAACAGGATTGTGTACCATTCGTCTAAAAGGTCATCGACATCGCGCCAAATTTCTTCTAAAAATAGAATTCCGGTTAAAATATCTCGAAAAGTTCACGGTGACGACTCTCTGGCGAAAAATGTCTTCGGGGTCTGCGGTATTTTCCGACATGTCTTTAAGCATCTTCTGCATCACTTGGACGTGCAATTTGACTCACACCGCTTAAATGTCCCGAACAATACTGCAATATCTTAAAAATCAGCGTTTTAATATTCCGTAACAAGGTAATTTAAAAATTTCATTTAACAACTGGCACGCTGGATCTTGGGTTATTTCCAATTCTAAATTCTCCCTGAGACTAGATGATCTCATTTTGTTGATCAAATTAATTTTCTCATTTCTCAAGGACTCTAAGACATGTGTATATAATAAAAGTTTATTAGGCCATCTAAGCATTAAAAGGAGTAAATGACAATATGTACAATGTACAACTTGTTCCTTCTGAGTTATTGTTTTTTCCACTGATTTTTGATTTGGCATATTGATTTGCCTTCGTACCATAGTAGTACAATATGTGTGAGGTTCCTACAACTCAAACTATAAAGTGTCCTTTAACTATATAAATGAATAAAGTAATCTTCAAGTTCCCTTCACTCATTCATTTCATTATTTCATCTCTTCCATACAATAAACTACACTTCTTTTGCCCAAATCAAAAAAAAAATAATAATAAATAAAATGAGGCGTGGGTGTTTTGATGGAGTTGAATGAGCTAATCGTATCGTATCACTCTTTAGCTCTCCTACAAACCACTAACTCGACGTCCTCCACTTTCCTTTTCTTTCATTCATCATCCCAATAAGTATTGATAAAAAAATGCCCCTGATCCTATTTAATGAATGAATTAATTTATTCTTTGGATTATGTAAAATACATGGAGAAGGGAGGATCAACCAATCTGTACGAAACTCTGATAAATCTGTTAAATTCTAAACAGAGGATTTGTAATTAATAATTTTGTTCATCATGATGATGATGGAGGATGAGACTTTTGGGTCAATGGTATTCGTTTACAGCTTCCGTTTTTGCAAGTCTCGTATAGCCTAAATGACACCTGCAGCATGATATCACATAATGCAATTGATTTACTGTTTGTATAACTCGGAATCTCACTACAAATTTTTTTTAACGAATTTGTAGAAAATGTCAAAATCGGCATGATTTGTTAGTTTGTACCCTTCATGTTTGCCTGACCTTAAACTTTTCTATTCCATTCACCAAACCCCCTTATCCTCAAAATCATTTTTAACTTTGTTGTCCTACGGGTGACGTCACCCAATTTTAATTCGTTGGGTCATCCCAGTATTACAAGTACAATTACAAGTCAAAGAACAACATGTTAGGGGAAAAGAACAAAGGTTCCATACAAAAAAAAAAGAACTTAAAACTCTTCTTTGAGTCCATTGAGAATTAAGTTTTTTTTAAAAATTCTTGTGAGGGAATCGTCCTATCATCCTATACCTGACCCTGTCTCAAAAGATAAGTTGCCTAAATTTTGACTCAACCAACTAATAACAGTATAACAATACAATGCAATCCAAGGCTCAAAATAAAAATAAGAGGATGGACTCAAAGATCAAGAAAGACTTGACTTGAGACATGGTCATACGTAGTCACAAAAAAAAGGTGAGAACATCTGTTGATAATTTTGATGAATTTACGGTTGATGGAGATAGAAGGGACGCGTTGAATGAGTTTAGAGCCCTTTCCTAGGTTGATACTGAGGAATCTATGGAGTCATCAAGTTGGATTTTTGAATGGAATCAATTAATCCGGAAGTCTCCTCCCTTTTCAATTACTTCCACGTGTGGAATGGAATGGGTTGTATTTTGTAAGATGGTCTGTTGTACAGACAAATACTAGACAAAAGGCCACCTTTTAGCCTTAGTTATAGCACATACAATTGAGACTTTGCGATTCGATGATGAGTAAATTGTCTCAGGGTCTTTTTACCCTTTAAGAAAAGTTGACCTTGTACACAAAGGAGACTGTAATGTAGACCAGACACAGCCCTTGAATTAAGAAATGTCAAACTAAACTTTAAAATTGGATTTATTTAGTAGATCAATGAATGAAATGAAGGATTAAAAGAGTTGTATTAAAATAAAAATACCCTTGGATTTTTAAGCTGATTAGATTGGCCCAAGAGCCTATATATAGTAGTAGTATAGTGGTGCATCAGGGGTCAATTGGATCCCTTCTGATCACTTGTCTTTCACTTACAAGTACAATGACTAAAGTAACGTATTGCATTTTGACAACGTTACATTGGTTTTAGAAGTCTGTTAAGGTGAGAATAATGAGCCATGAAATCTTGTATTATTAGACCACATCTCAATCTCATTCTTATGTAACTTATCCCCTGTCTCGTATCTCTGATGAAGGGGTCATCATTCTCTCTTTGTTGTTTGTCCATTAAGGCTCAACTTGCCCAGATGATGATTTGAAGGGTTTACCTCAACCCTGAAGCTGAATCCTTTATTGTGGTATTCCATTGTATTTAAGGATTCCCAACTTAAATTTGAATCTCTCACCACAGGATCCATCTCCATTCTCAACAATGTCAATCTCCCTAATCAAACACGGAAAGAAGGAATGCACATTCATTCAAGACCCGAATGTAAAAAAAATTTATTTAAAATTTACATCCCGTTCAAAGTACAAGTCTTATTTTTTTATTTCTTGGAGTCGTGAAGGGACGATACGAAGGTTAACCAATGCCATTATTAAAATTCGAACAATTAAAAGTTGTATTTAGGGGTCATTTATTCATTGCTTTTAAAACGCTAGCTATAGTTTTCAATTTTTTCATACCTGTCAATTGTATTTGCATCATTTATCAGATACTCTAGTTAAATTACACATGACATGTAAGAATATTTTACATAAAAATCCTTATGTTCAAAGAACCAACTTTTTAGTTTTTAGCTTCACCTCATTATATTATAACAACGACAGATCTTCGTGCCGTGCTCACTCGCAGATGCCAATGCAAGTATCTCAAGCCTGAAATTGTACCTGACTTCATTTGCTCACACACACAATATGGAATAGAATAGGATGAAATGGTTACAGAAACGATTAAATTTCCAAAATTGGTGATCCTTCGAGGTTGGCCATCCAAAAAACAATTAAATGGGCAAAAGGGCTTAAACATCTCTCTAACCTAAAATCTTCAAACTAAAAATTAAACTGCTCTTTATCTTCAGTATGTCTTTTGTAATCTTTGACTCTTTTGTATCTAGGCTACATATGCTGAACCATGGTTTGTATAAAATCCTCAACCAACAGCAAAAATAATAATAATAATAAGCTGACCAAAATGTTAGTTTATTGTACATGGAGTGTTCTTCCATGAGGTAATGGATGAATGATGACCCCAAGTGGGTTAGACAGACAGAGATTCATCCAACTGTCAGGAGAGGTCATGTTGACACATGGATAAGGTGGGGAAAGGGTTACATTTAGTTAGTTAGTTAAGCCCTTATTTGTGAAGGAAACCCAAGTAAACTAAAATCTAATGTTTTGGAGTGTAATGTAACCCAAGGATTACTGTATTCATATCTTTGCTTTTCATCTTACATTTGTTTGTGCATGTAAGCAATTTATAAAAGTATGCAAGTCCATCATGATGGTTCTGACGAAGAAAAAAGACCCAATAAAATGCCCAAGAACTTTCTATTCTAAATGCTTTTCTTTGCAATTGACACAAAAATATCTTTCAACAGCTCAGTTTTGTGAAAGGTAAAAATTGTGAAAGTAACATATACATTTTAAAATTATGATCCTTTAACTGACAGGAATGTGTTAAAGTAATTCAAGAACATGAGCTTTGCTGAGAAAACTGATTGATTCAAAAAAAATTCAAGAAAAAACTCCTACTTCAATTATTTTAATATACAAAAATAGAATATCTTTCAAAGAACCTAATATCGTCCTAGCAGTAGCCAGATTAAAAATCAAAAATTCTAACTCATTTCAATCTCGCCTGTCACTGTCGCACTAGTCAAGGACAAATAAGCCCACTCAAGGAAAGTAATTTTAAAGAAACTTAAATTGTTTCATTTCCCAAAATCCACCTACTTATTGAGCATTGATGAAAGGACATGTTCATTCATTGGATTCCATTCATTTCTTTAGAAGAAATCACCATTATAAATTTAAAAAAAAGTATTTTCAAAGAAAATAAGTTAATTGTTTTTTTCTGATTTTTTGGAAAGGTCAAATTAATTGTATTGGAATCCCAGCATCCAAAGAACACGCGAATGCTTAGGGATATATAAAGCGAAAATGGAGATTTTCCAAATTAATTTCACATTTTTTTCTGAAATATGATTATGGAATAAAATATCCATTTCTACGAATGAAAATTAAAATCCAATATGACCTTTAGAACTTCTTGGAAAGAAAGATGTAAACTTGTCTTAAAATAGATTAAATCAGCAAAGGTTTTAGAATGTAAAAGTAATCATACATTCGAAACTTTGGGCCTAAAAAATCAGGGTGGGAATAAGCTATAAGCTTGCAAATTTAGAAAAATGTTCATGCTGAGAAAGTAAAATGAATTGGGATCAAGTGTCAAATCAGGATTTCTTGCAAATTTATTTTGTCTTGACGAGTTTTTGTTTCCTAGTAGATTTTTTTTACATAAAACATTTGGAAAGTTCAAAATGACATTTCTGATCAAAAGTCAGGCAATTTGATGAAGCCAATAATAGAATCAGATTTCGATTCACAATTATGATACTTGAGTTTGAATAGACCTAGCTACATTGAATGAATTTCAAATAGACTTTTCAACAATTTTAGTCAACACCACTAAATTTATTTCTAAAAGTTATCAATACTTCTAATATGATGCTGAAACAAAATTATTTTACTATAACTAATCCATTAAATACAATGCAAAACATAAACTCTTCGAACCCTTCTTCCATAGAGCTAAGGTAAGAATAAGAAAGTCCCACGTTTCCTTTGGCACATGAAAAGACCCATAACCTTGAAATTGAATCTTATTCACAATATAGATTCCCAAGCACAACCTCCCTCAACCCAACTAACAAGCTCAGAGAAAGTAGGAGAAAGTAAGAGCCACAAGTATAAAATACAATGCATAACCAAACAGAATCCCTCCCTCACTAAACCACATTGTGAACATAAACATTTGGCCTATATATCTTTGGTTCCCAATCATTTTCTCCAGACAGAATCTCCATATCACATATAAACTACTATTTGAAGGTCACTGCATATACGGTAGGTCTATCTAGTATTAGCTGGAAGGTGAGGGTCTCTCGGCTCTTGGCCCGGATGAGGACGACAGAAAGAGAAAGTTGGAGAAAGTCTTTTTCAAATAATAAGAGACTGACTCTCTCCTGACGTAGTATGGAATGGACTAAACTATGTTTGTCCCTCCACTCCATACAATCTAGTACTTGGAGTGACGCTAGAAATGAAGAGGAACCCCAGGACGAGAGATAGAGTTTTAGACGTCACAACGTGTATTACGTTAACCTAGTCCATTCCACTCATTCTTCCTGGAGAGAATCAATAAAACCACTACTGACAATCCCAGAGAAAGTTCTTTTTTGTGCCATTTGAAGTTGCATAAGCACATGTTCTACCTGGGCCCCTCCATTGCAAATAAAATATAATAGGAGAGGAGAAAGTTCGACTTTCTCTCATTCAGTGTAGAGCTGTATATCAATGACAATGAGCACCACGAGAGCTCATTTTTCATGTCAATTTATTAATAAGACGTTTACGTGGATGAAATGGTAGTTTCGATATGGAAAATATTATAAAAAGTTGAATATACACTATATCCATATGTATTTTTCAGAAAATGATTTTAATTTTTTCTTGTTTTCCAATACTTGTCATCACAATCCATGAAAAACATTGTCATTTTTGAATATGGTAGAACTTATTTCTATTCTTACAAATCCGCAAATGTAGCTTTTTGTACAAAAATCTACGATAAACTAAAAATACATGAAAGCTCTACAGGTTCCTGGCCCTTTGTGTTCAAAAGGAAAATCTGCTTCATGCTTTCTCCTTTACCCCACCATCTCCCACATGTGGATTTGGTTTTAAAAAGCAAACCTTCTCTTCAAATGAAATCAAACATTTATCACGAATCCAATCTATTCATTCATTCGATTTAAAATTGGAAAGTTGAATGTACAGTGAGTGACTATCTGAATGATGGTGGGTCTTTCATTGAATAAAGCTCAGTTTCAAGGACTATTAAAAGTCCACTTCTGATCTCAAGTTGGATAAAAGCTCAAAGCTCTCTTTTAGTCCTCAAATCCAGACGTACACGTGGGCTTAAAGAGAGGTTTCATCCACTCCATATAGTCTAAAAGTGAAAGCAAAGCCTCTTCTGGTCAAAGTTATTAATGGAGGACGAGTTCAAGTTCAAGGTACTCTGTCTGTACCATCATCATCTAGTTAATGTCTGTCAGGAATCCGGCCTCCGCTAAATATTTCAATTCTATTTTTATCACGTCCTGGATTAAATCCAGAAAATCATGTTGGGTAAGGTGGGTTCCAGAGAAAGTTATTAATGGAATCCCTAGTTCAAACATAGGTTGTGAACATGTGAACTGACCATTTTGGAATTGCCATTTTCCCAATTCACCGGACCTTTCAACTTCAGAGAAAGTTACAATTTTTGAGATATTTTTATCCTACCAGACATCCATCCATATCCATCTGTTCATGAATAAATCATAAGTTGTACATGATGTGTGACAATGACAAGGAAAGTGCACGAGGGAGAAGGTCGTTATATTATTTAGACAATAAATTATAGGTATTGGTGCTAAGGGGCTTCTGGGCTAGGATTTTTTAGGTATATTTGATGGAATCTTTGAACCTGTAATTATTGTCAGTTGTCTTGAGGGTTTAATTTTATATGGTCGTCATCAAAACGAAGCTTCACCTAGTTGACCTTGCCATGTGTCTAGTGTCATGTCGTATATTTTAATCTATAGAGGAGACCATGGGCTAGTTCCGATTAAGTAATGCTTTCGCCACTAGAAGTATAACCTACTTATTTTTAGAACAATTAAGTAAAAATAGAATTTGGAATATTCTGTAAATAAATAATGAGTGGCTGGATGCCTATTGTGTAGTAATTAAGAATTTAGGACAGTCCAGAAATAGAAATAGACTGAATATTAAACAGGGTTAATGTTAAAATTGACTTGTCCCCTCGTTTTGCCAAGCAGTCACTTACCCTTAATCATACTTGAATTAAAAATGAATGCCATAAATGCGAGTTCAACGGGTTTTTATTTTTGGTTTGACTTTTAATCGATCTGCCTGGAAAGAAACCCTTGATTTTGGGCTTATGCGATTTTTGAATAACTGATTACCCTAATCAGTATACAATTTTGACAAAGTATTTTTTAAATGTTTTTTCGTTGCCAATTGGAGTAATTTCTCTTTGTGTGCACAATTTTTGACATCAAAACTAAAAATATTTCGAAATATATACAAAATAACTACGACTGTTCAGGATTTTAGGACTTGCCACTGAATATATCATTTCTTAATTGAATTATAATTAAAATAAAATTGAGTAAATCACAAACTGAAACAGATTTCAGAAGCACGTTGTGTTTGATCATCATACCACTTCTTCAATTAGGAGAATATAATTTTAAATTTTGGGCTTTGTCAAAGATGTCCAATTTTTTCTTAATTACATACATGTTCTTGTATTTTGATTTCTATGCAATTTTTCATTATTTATTATATTAAACTTCCATAAGGATCCCTCTTTGTCAAGCAAAATAAGAATCAAGATAACAACTCTAATAAAATTTTAATTAGGCCCAATTAGGCCCCAACTCATCCTTGTGAGATCCGCAAAAGGTGGGGCAAATTATTGACATTTTATTGTTCATTAAATTTTTTGTTGTTGTTACTAATCACTTTTAATGTTTAGTTTTGGTCTTTGGCACGAGTGTATTACTATCCCATTTGATTAATGCAAGGGGTTCATTCTAAGCATGAGGCATCTTCTTTTTCTTAAAAATGGACAAAGAAGGGACTTTGCTATGCAGATTAGTTCAGCCCCTGTCACAAAATTCCCTTTTTTGGCTCTTAATAGCCTTCTTAGAAATCTAGGACAACTGACTGAACTGACTCCCAAATACATCGTCCAACTCACAATAAACTTCAAAATGATACAAATCAGAAACGTCCGTTAATGTGTTCCTTTCCCCTTAAAAAGATCTCAAATCTTGTAGCATTGTTGATTTTTTGCTCAGTATCTCGAATGTATTCAATTGTCATTTTTCTCCTCTAGATTTACCATCTGTTTTATATATTCCAAATCCTTCAAGGTTTGAAGATTCACATCAAGAAATACGTACGTAGCCTTTAAAAATAATCCAAAGTCCTCTTTTATTGTCAAACTTCCTTATTTAGCAGAAAATCTTATCGAATATGAAAAAGTCTATTTTACGAATGTACGTTTATAGAAAATACAGCATGTATTCATTTCTTTGGATGAGGTCTTATTTGCAAATTTTCAGAGTCCAGGCTTATGCTTCATTGCATAAATTAAAGCTTTAAGAGAAATTAGGCATGCATTTATGGAAATTTAATTGTGTAACTCATCAGCGTTCCTGCAATAAGTATTTTTTAGTAAAACTTTCACCGAAACTCCATGAAAAGAAAATCATGCATAAGAATCATTAGGGTCAAGAGCCTAATAACAAGCGTGATAGTTTCTACAATAATAAAGTGATAAAATGAAGGCCAGATGGAATTGACGTTAGTGAAGAATATTAAAACGGGGTAATATGATGACTATAGCTTTACTCGGTCAAAACATGAGATGGAATTGCAAAAATGTTCTCAAATGGACTTTGCGTTTTTTATTTGAAGTATTCTTACAATTTACAAATATTCACGATTTCATATGTTCTAATTATTTAGCAAAAGGATTTACCTTCCATTGATCGAAAAGAAAGTCACTTTGAAATTCCGCTATTAATGTTTTTCATAAATATTTTCATGATATTTTGGTCCAGTGACAAAAACAAACCACAATGAGCTAAAAATTCCATATTGCAAATTTTAACTCTGAGGTGTTGTTATTCTAAGTTTAGTCTCTGTGTTATCACTTTAGATTAGATGGATTAAACTATGACGCTAGGACACTCATAAATATCATTTACTTTCACCAGTTTTGAGGTTTTGAATGAATCGACTGATTATGATGTACATAGAAGGGAAAGTCAATAAAATCCAATCCAATCTCAACCCGGAAAAATCTGTACATGAATACCCTGAATGAGGAATATAAAAAAATAACTAGCCTAAAAATATCTCTATCATTTCCTGACTTACTTGAACACCACAAAAGTTCTATCTTTGAGGTTAGGGAAAAAATTCCCATGTGTCTCTGACGCAAGTTTACTTTCATCTATTCATCCTCGTATTTTTAGCCAGGAAGGAACCTAAAAGAGGCTCACAAACAAGGAAGAACCCATAAGATCAGTATAGGAGTGAAAGCTGAGCTGATCACACAAGTGTTTTTTTGGATTTGTCTATTGATGGAAATGATGTTAAAATAACAACCACCGGTTGGTCTTACATTCTTGGTCATATAAGATTCTATTTATAAAATATTTTTCTTTAAAAATACGTATTGGTTTACTTTTTGATGAAGGAAGGAATGCGTATGTATTTGAGGTTTTTTCGGATCAAAAAATAATCATGAGGGCATGGAAAACTTTTTGTGTTTAATAAAAAAAATACTTCCCTTGATAAATCTTCAACTTTGTGGATTCTTCAATCAAAAAAGGCACTGGATACTGGATGGTGGGAGCATCCTCGGGATCTTGGGAATTGACTTTCCCCAATATAGTATTTTATTGTGTTCTCTCAGAATCACAATAACAACACAAGACAACAGACAAACAAGGACGTTCATGCATTTGAACTATTCCTTCATTCTTGTTGGAGAGAAAGAGACTAAACATAGCAGTAGATTGTACTGTTGAACATCATATTGTCTTGGGATCCATTCTTGCCTTTCTCCAACTTTCACCTACTTTCTCTCAAGTTACCTCCAATCCTTATTATTGATTTCTTTGAAGAGAAAGTTACGAGGTCTAAAAATATCTGTAGGCGCAAGGACTTTTTAATTAGTCTCATTTCTAGAGCCGCATAGCTTATCTTTAGTGTTAAATGAGGAGTTTTGTAGAACAACCCTTCATAAAGAAACTATTTTTTCTTCATGAAATTTAATATCATGATGGATATGTAGAAGGGTTTAATTTTGGCGTATGTTTGTCATAAATCTGGATATAAATATGTCAAATAATTAATGCCTTTTAATTTATCTTTATCATCTTAGTATTATAGCTAGTTAAATTTTAAGGAAGAATCTGAGAAATTGACAAATTTTAGCCTGGTGACTAGAAAAT
>JAQIYE010000683.1:0-11093 GCA_034699765.1 Xenyllodes armatus
ATTTTATTGGGTTTGTTTTATTAGTGGGTGTGGTCAATATGCCTAACATTTCAACTAAAGTACTGAAATAAATGTCTCAAAAGTCAGCGTGGGATATCTGATTAAGGATTACAACAAATTAGTAGAAATTTCTAATTACATTTTGCTTGTTCAAAGGTCAGTTAGCAATAATGATTTTCTACATTTTGATTTCAAAAGTTGCGTGTTTCTTTTGAAGCTCTTTACAAATGCTGTGTCCAAACTACAGCAAAATACGATCTCTAGGGAATTTTGTATATTTTTGAAGAGTACAATTCATTAATGCTTCTCTCTACGAATAAAATGAATTCCAGGATTAGATTTTTCAGGTTTCTTCATACATTTTGGGATTTAGAATTTATATAGATTTGATAAAATCCATGATTGGAACGACATTATTAGAAGCTCTTTTGAGAAGAATAGATTTGTTGAGGTCTCTAAGAGATTCAGGATAAAATGGAAGGGGGCTCATTTTTCAATTGAATCCATTCATCTTTCAATATCTCTATATTACATACATACCTGTTTCAACAAAGGATTTCTATGAGCACATATGCCATGAAAGATGGAGAAAATAGTCTACGTTTATTTATTATTTTTTATTATTATTATTACCCTTAAACCCTAAAAATATCCGCCTCAGGTAGACCTTAAAATAGTTTAGTAGAGACTCCTTTGATGAGGGATTATTGAGCCGGAATCCAAATTTTGAATCTTCATTTTCTTTCCTTGAGTGAATGAAATGAAAAACATCTGCCGTTTCCTGAAAAGGCCGGCTGGCTCCTGTTGCATCCCATACATCCAAAATCTACTGACCCCAAAGAGGGTCGAACAAAAAATATACCTTTCAAGGGATGCTTTTCATTTTGAGACTTCAATTTCAGGGTCATCACCATCATCCTCATGATATGTCCCTTTATATTTGTGGTGGAACATGAGAATTCAATGTGTTGAAGTTTTGTTGTAGAATTCCGCAATCGCATATCGCGAGGTGAATTGTCAACTAATGTCTGGAACCTTACTGTGATTTGCAAATTTTAATACGATACTAATGAGTATGAGTACCAACATTTTGACTAGCATTAAATTCTAAGGGTTGTGTTATAAATTGAGAATTAAGAAATGGTAAAACTTTGATTTGACTTTTGTCCTCTCTATGCAGGTAATCAATTGCAGTAGAATTAGAATTGTAAGATAATTTTATTCGTTGGACTTTAGTTCGGTTGCACAGGATGTGGATTCAAGGGATGATGATCTAATTCATCATGGTTTAAATGTATGTGATGCTAAAACTAGTATTGTTTACAGAAAATGATGCTTCGGATATAATATTTTGTGAAACGGAAAAGGGGTCCTTTCTTCTTACAAGCTTTCCTACCACAAAAAATAAGAAGAACAAAAAAGTTGTTAACCCTTCCCTCAAATCCAAATTCTAACCGACGGGCTGGTACAATTACTTCAGAAATATTTCATTCAAAAATGTGTTTTCTGAAGAATTTCAAGGTTGCATGCTCGAGATTTGAATCAAATACTGTAAAGAAATAGTTCTAGTAACGATTGAGGTATTTGATTTCATTATCATCGTCATCATCTGCATGATCCGGGTTTTACAGGGACATTGCGGACGGAGAAGATGTCAATTAACTCGAAAACAAAGTTCGTTGTAGGTTTAGGGTCATTAAAAAGAAATTGTTTGCAAGTTGTGTGGGTACATTTTTTTTATTGATGTATCGCCTTCCTCACTTTTGAATTTTTAATATCCCAAACTATAGAAATGCGATAGAATTCTTGTTCTGCATAGCATATACATAGTAAAATGTGTGTTTGTCACAGATCTCATGAAATGACATTCAAAGGGTCAATCTCCAGTTCTAAAATAAATACAAATAGGGCAAAACCCCGAAGTAGATGCTAACATAAATATCCAAATTCAAAGTGAGGAAATTAGATTGGAAACCGGAAGGGATAACCCAAATTGAATATGTGTTCGTGAATTCAAAACATTCAAGGACGCTAAATTGTTTCACGGAAGCTTATAAATCCTGGGAAAAAATCCGATAATTTTGAATCTACACGTGAACAGGCCATTTAAAACTCCAATCCAGGAAATAATATAAAGGTCTGCAATTTGTGATGCACTACATAAGGTGACATCTGAAAAATATTTCAATACCTTGTACTTTGACAATATGTTTACCTCAGCTCAGGTTGAATTCAATATTTATGCAAAACATCAAACCCTTCATTTGTTAAGCTTGAGAAAGAACAATTTCGGGTTTCTGCTTCAAGCCCCTTTCAATGTGTTTCAAATTGCTATATAGTAAATAGCAGAAAACACACAGTTGGAGCCCTGCTTTCAATATTTTTCTAAAAGGCGATGCAACTTGTAAAAACAAGCTATCCTGGACATGACATGACTTAAGTTTGTGTGACTAAATTAATTACTAATTAATAATGGAAGAACAAGATTGGTTTTTGTTGATGGACGCTTAGACGAGAATCTAGTTAGCCCTAATGTCATTATCAATTCCAAATTTGCTCATCCAGTACTATAAACAACTTCAACAACGTCAACTTCAGAGAGCCCCCAGAGTCTGGGTCTGTTAAAATTTAATTTCCCATGGCTCTGAAGTATGTCAGTACCTAGTCATAATACCCGGTGAATTTACTTCCCTTTCTATAATTATATTATTTTGAAGTTACAGGTAGCACCGACTAATCGTAGATTAACAGGATATGGGCAATCAGAAATGTACACGGATACAAATTAGATAGATGTTTTATGACTATAGATCTCAAAACTAATGAAAATCAACTATCTGATCTATTAAAATTCCTCTTACTTAAAAAAAGTATGATCCTGGAAAGTTAAATTTTCATTGGGTCAAATGTTATTTTAAGGAACGTGTCGATAGCAAAATCATTCTATTTGATAAGTCGTACGTACAAGAAACCCTTTCACGATTCTGCTGCCTTTCTAAAAAGTCCAAGCCAAAATAACTCATTAGAGACCAATTTAATTTAAAACCTGGGGGTTTTAACCATCTGCTCTGGACTCCAACGATGATTGACCTTTTTTATGTCTCATCTTTAAAAATCAGACTTGGCCCTTTTAAGAACAAGGGACGCCTCTAACTAATTATTTTGGCCCTGGACCAGCCTCACGTGCGAGGGTTTAAATGACCTTATTTATTATTATTATTGAAACCTTATCTTTCTCATATTTTTAAAGTGAGCATCACCTCACAAAAAAGTTTTGTTTTTCAGTCGAACCTTTCTCAATCTCAATCATCAACAACTTTCACGAGCAGCTGCACAACGGATGGTCAATTTCCAAGATCCGCTATTTTACCAATATAACCTTTCCTGTTGATGCTCCTTTAATGAATACATGGTGATTGTTAAAGCATATAAGAAATGAGGATGGCTTGGTTTCCAATTCCATTTCAAAATATGATCCCTTCAATTTGAGGCCCTTCAAAAAATTGAATTTCGAACACGTGTTGAACAAGCCTTCTTCCAAAAGTTGTGATCCCCAAACAACATGTTTATGAACGTACTGAGGACCGACGTTTTAGCATAATAACACGGGGAAATGAATACGCCCCTGATCCATCTTTCACCAAGGGTTGAAAACGTTCTCTGACATAGTTCAGTTGATTTAGTCTAGCCTAGTTAATAATTTCCAGATCCATTTTAAAAGACGACGATGATAATAATAATAAAATAAAATGATAAAACCCCGGAAAAACAAGAAGATAAAATGTTAGGAAATAAATGCCATGATGGTGAGTGAGTGAATAGGGTTCCTCATCAATCAATAACCTGGAAGAAAACATTTAAAATAAAAAAGAACGTTCATTTTCTTCCTGGGTAAAAAAAACCTTGGTGGAACACAATATGTTTTTACAAACTTTTTTTCTAATGTGTTTCATAGCATGAGTTGTCTCGTGTCAGCTGGAAAACCAGGAACTCGGACCCAAAGTGTTATTGACATGGATTTAGTAGTTCCTTGTTATAACAATAGGCTCAAGTTCAGTTATCATCATCGGTTTTGTGTTTTAACATGAAAGTGAGAGTCTGAATGGCCTTGTTTTAAATGAGTTGACAGACAACAAAAAGTACTAGTAGTGAAAAAAAGTTTTTGTAAATTGAAACTTTTAAAGTTTTGTTCCAGCAGCACATCTTCCATTTTTGACTTAAGAATTTCCTCAATACTTTAATGACCTCAAGGAAAGGAAGTTTGGTTATTCCTCATCCCCAAATACCACAACCGGTGGACAATGTGATTTGTCCGTGTCTTAAAAAATATTTTACTTGCAAAATTTGCAACTCAATAAATGCGTTCTACATGAAACTCCTTTCCATAAAAACATAAAAGGGATCAAAAATGAGAACGAGCTAATGAAAGATCTACTCGGGCCGGGCACTTGACTAATTTTCCTACCCACCACCATGCTTTTATCCCATCATCAACAATAAGGAATTTTCCTGATATCCTCCGAACCTAAGACAACAATCAACATCTTACGAATCCTTCCAAAATATTTGCCAAGGGTTATAAAATTACAAAAAAATTTTTTTAAGGGAACATCTGCTCCTGAGGATTTTAAGGACACAAATGTCTTGGCATCTTCTTGAGCCAAGTATTAAACCCGTATTTTTAAAGAAAGGGGAAAAACCGTGTGGAGGAGACCAAAGTCACTCAAAGCAAAGACCCTTACCAGAACCACCGTTCCATTTCGTCTGACATGACATTACTATTAGATCAAAGAAACCCCAAAGGCCCTTCCACTATAATAATAATAATAATAATCCCCACAGAGTCCCTTTAAGTCCTCCTCAACATCATTTATCGAATCGAGACACAAGACACAATAATAATACAACAGAACTTGGTTGTAATATTTACTCAAGTTCTTCAACCATGGGGACGATGATAATTTTGTGATCTGACGAAGGGCAGATGAGGAACGAACGGAAGGAAGCTTCCTGACCCCACTGACTGAGACATGCATTATGATTATACATATTGGAATTGGACCATTATTGGATCCACTTGGACTTGGAGGAAAGGAGGACCATTGGACCATGGATGGACATGACATGGCATGAAGGGAGGTAGGCAGGTGTGCCGGAACAATTTCTTTCAAAGATGAACGTCTTGCACATTAATCCTTCATCTGCTCCTTTTTTTGCTTCTTAAAACCAAGATGCCAAGATGCAGTCGAGGATCAAGAAAAATGGTCTCCCAGGAAGGACCTTTCTTTTCTTATAGTTTGATTGAACCAAAAATGTTTAAAATGAGTCTAGAGTGTATTGAATGATGGACGCAACATGGGTACTTGGATCTTCTGGTGGGTTTTGCCATCTTATTCCTAAGCAAGCCAAGGTTCTTCATGGATTTCTTATCGCGTGCCCCTGCTGCATAATAATAATCCCTTCAAATTGGAATTCTTTTCTTTTTCTTAATTTTATGGATCTCTTGGATCCACGTATGGCATATGGCTCTAGTTTTTCTACTTTTGCTTCTATAATTTCTTCAATTCTTTCTCCAGATGAGCTGACCTATTGTACTATTTGTTCTCAGTGGCATGTCCTTGTCCTTAACTAGTTAAGTTAAAAATGTTATGAGAGTTACTTTCCAGATTTCCTTCAAATCAGTTAGACCAAATTATTAATCGAGTTCTAATTGGTTTATCACTGTCAGTTGATATGGAAAAGAAATAATTTTAATTTGAAGCATACGTTTGTAGCAATGAAATTGTTGACAAAATTTGAAATAAACTACCACAATGTCGTTTTGATTTATTTTACAAGTGAGATATATTTCAAAGAATATTTTTGCAAATCATATTTCTGAGACTATTAATTTTCAATATAATGTTGAAAAAGGGCGTCAAGGGGCACTGTGATACTCCGCACTGACCCTTAAAATCCTCATGGCTCAAGAAACCGGATCCAAAGAATTTCTTATAGCAGTACATCTTCAAGTCCAAATCTAAGGTATTTGTGGAGGAAGCCCCTTCGACTTCATTTTTAGGGGCAGATGGTCAATGGAACAATGAAATAAGGGTGAAGGTTCATTCTTTCTCTCCTGTATTAATTTTTGTTGTTGTTTTGGAGGCATGTGTTCAACGTTTCAAGAAATAGGATTGGATTGAATCTTGAAACTACTAAATTGTATTTTATTTATGAGATTATTCTAAAGATCTCCGAAGGATCTTTTGGCTCGTGGGTATTTAACACTAGTTGAAATACTTTTAGAATATAAGGGCTTTAGAATCCTCATGATGCATCTTTTTAAATATGATGAACCTGCACGCAAATTTCTTCATGTTGTGAAAACAAGGAAATGCAGGAAGGGAGCCAGATAAAATTTTTTCATATTTATGATTCTACAAATGTACGAAACTTAATTTTTCATAGCCAGGAAGCCCCTGTATGCAACTATTTCTGTGATTATAGTTGTAGTTTATTAACATAAAACATAAGAATTTCAGTTTACGAGTTATTCTGAAAATAACAGACCGCCAGCCACGATACTGTGGATTGCATGAGTTTCTAACGTTACTTAATCTAAAAGATCGAAATCAACAAAAATTGATTATTTGGGATGTGGGACTTTGGCTGGTTAGCGTTGCACATCGTCTAGTGTTAGTAGCAAGTCCCAATGCAAGCATCTCGGAATCAAGGTTAAATGGAAATGTTTCATGACAACGCATATTCGAAAATCATTAAGTCTTGTTTGTTTTGGAATGCAATTTTGGACTAGTGCCTTTACTTATTGTGTTGTGATCATATTAATGCGTACTTTGTTTAAGTTTTAAAAATTTCAACTACTGATTTTAATTATTAGTATATACGTAGAGCTGTTAAGTTAACGTATTACACTTTTACGCACTTCAATCATTTTAAAAGTTGGCTCAAAAGTTAATTATGGCTCAATCCTCAGTTCAAGTGAAACTAATTCACCCAACTATCATAAGAGAAGGCCCAGATGAAGGATTCCCTTTGATTCACTTCTGTGATTATTTTGGAAGCCCTACTCAAGACCCACAGCCATGTCTTGCCAAAAACTTTTTTATACCAACGGATCTCATTAATGGAGACATATCAAGTCCTCAGTTTATTCGACAAATTCTAGTAAGTGATAGGATTCAAAATAACGCTTACCATTATTATGAATAAATATGATTCGAATGAAATTGCCGTTTATAAAGAAAAGGAAACTATTATTTTCTCCTGTTTGCAGTTTGAACCCCCGGAGCTAGAACTCCAAAATCTGCATGTTACAGAGAAAGCCCTTGAGCGAACTGGAAATGATCCGAGAAAGTATGAGTTGTATTTCAACTTTGGAGATCAATTCGACATGCATCCTCTATGCTGGCTTTCTTCGAAAATTGTATAAGATTGGAATTTTACATGCTTGCTAAAACGTTCTCATTCATATTTTGTCTTTTTGTGTGAAATATAGCGACCTTGCAAATTCTGGAAAGGGCCGTGAGCAACTTTAATTCAAGAGGGTCAGGACTTGGGCTTTATATGACGGATTGAAGCGCCGTGGATCAAATTTGAGTGTGGAAGAGAAAAATCGGATCCTTTGGCTCACGCAGTAAGCACAACCCGCAAAGGCTTGGGTTTTTTTCGTTGCTATCTGACCATGGTAAAATCTGGAGCTTTCTCTCTACTACATTTCTTTAAAGGGCTAACGTCAGAACTTTTAAATCAATTGGAGGAACCAACAGGAGATCTTAGAAATGCAGCTTTTACAATTAGACTCCTGGTTCTCGAAATCAGGGCTCTGGTCCTAACAGTTTCATCTTCAGTCTTCCCGTTACTTCCTGGTCAGCTAGAATCTCAGCTGACGGATTTCCTCAAAGTTCTGGAATCGTTTGCAGACAGCTTTAGTATAACTAGTTCACGTAGTCTTCTGTCAGATCTTGATATTACTATTAAGCACGGGAATTTAAATTTTACGTTGTCCTTTGTTGATACCTTTTACTTTTGGTTCAGCATGTGTTTTTATCTTGTCCGTTATTTTACCTCCAACTTGTGTTTTTTTATTGATTGCTCGAATCTCCAAAATGGTCAATGGCTCCAGCAGTGATCTATCAGTTTCAAATAGTCCATACACAAAATCGAGTCATCATCTTGGTCGCATTATTTCAAAGCTTTCATTTGCTTGGCATTTCCTAATTGCTATAACTTGTTTTCTTTGTGAGGTGAGTCAGTTATGATTTATAATTTAGTCGTGGAAATTAATCCAGTTGTTACTCTAACAGGCAACGTGTCAATAGCCTTACGCCCATTTGAGAGTCCGCTTATCTCCCATCTTCTTCCTAACGCATTTCTCTGTTGTCACTTGCAGAGTCTTTTGTTGTTGACCTAAATACATCAGCATGTGATTTCAAAGAGGATCAAATACATGCTTATAGCTTTTTATTGCATTTTTTGGGTCTCTATTAGTTCTACTGCTTATGCATCTTCTCCAAAAACAAGCTAAACTCTTCCACAACAAGTACGTACTATCCTGGAAATATGATAATTCCTAGTTTTGTGGCTTTAAATAGTTGAGTAAGTTCACTCGTGTCTTAGCTATTCATGTTCCTAATTGCATGTGTTTTATCCGTTGTGCAGGTGCTGTCTTTGGTTGAGTTTACCAAAGTATTTCTCGAATCTTGGTCTTGGAATTATATTTACGTTTGGGTGTTGGATCTTGATGAGTTTCCACACAAGCCATGTACATCAGAACTTGGTTTTGCTAAGAACTGGACTCAGCGACTGTTGGGAGAACAAAACCTTACCTAATACTACTGACCAATCATGGGCTCCTCCTTCTTTTACACTTAAGGACTTTCTTCATACTCTTAGCACCCTTCATTTAGTCATGTTGTTCTTGCACGTCTTTGTTATTTTGTCTTCAATTAATTATGCATGGACTAAGTTAAGAACTCAAAAACAACGAAAAGTCGAGAGTCTCGGTGCTTCCTTTACATATGAAACTTTAATCTTCATTTTATTGACTATCGCTTTGACTATTCCAGCGGTCTTGGCATGTGCAGCGTTTGCTGTTGATGAAATTGTCTACTCCATTGTCATTCCTGGTAGCAAAGTTTCTGGCGCCAACTTCACGCACCTTCATGAGCCCAGTTCGAAGGCTTTGCTCGTTGTTTCCGCAAGTCTTATTGGCGTTCTGGTTACAATGAAAGCGCTTCAAAATCACGTGTTGCGTCTTTGGTCTGTAATTTTGAAATATTTTTTGACTATGAATACGCTGGAAGCGGATCAAAATTTCTTTATTTCTGGCGTCAAAGGAAAAGGCAAGAATCGCAGCGTCATTCATTTGAAAAATCAGTTCACAAGAACTTTCAACATTTTAAACAAAACTCACGAAAAACATTTATTGCAAACTATAGAGAGGATGGAAGTTTTAAATCAGATTTTTATCCTTTCTCTGGCCCCTTTGAGTTCGGAAAAAATCAACGACCAAAGAATGTGTCTTGGAATCTGAATAACGAGAAAATGTACGATTCATGGGAGTCCTTCACTGATTTTCTTTCCAGTAACTATCAAACTCCAGTAGGGACCCCTAATTTAAAAAGAAAATCCCCTGTGGTCAATAATTTGTAAACTTAAGCATTTTGGGCTTAGCAAACTTGATTTTTCAATCAATTAAGTATTCATTGATATACCCCATCGGGTCTTTCAACAGAGTTACATGCTCACATGTCAATTGACAAATCTTTCAGTATTTAGTTTTAAAAATTGAGGTTAATACAAATTGTAATACGAGTTGAAGGTTACGGGTCAAAATGCATGTTGCAAAGAATATTGCTGGTTTGGAAGTCAATGGGTAAAAAACGGATCCACACTGGAGGTTCATAAATTCCCTGTAATACTACAGGTACATGATACAAAATACAGATCTCCTCGGTCTCTCGGTTTGATACACGCCGTAGGGGCCCATAGTTATCCACACAGGGTTACTGAAAAAATAATAAACAAGAGAACGGAAAAAACCCAACGAGGATTAATGCACTATAAGTTTTCTTTTCCTGACAACAGTACAGAAGAAAATATACAGTTTTGTGGCCCTGTCGGGACAGAATTCGGGGGTTTCAAGGAGATTTAATATGTCGACGGAATTAGGGTCATGACGGGGTAGGAGAGTCACCCTATCAGCACTGTAGTGTGGGCAAGAGTCAAACACATGGTAAAAAGTGTCTGGTTCACCACACTGAGAACAATTAGAGTCGTCGTTTTTTTCAAATTTGAACCAAGTTCCTTTGTGGCTCACCGTGTTGTAACCAAGTCGGAGTTGAGCAAAAAAGGAGGCTACATTCCGAGACACAGTGTTGAGTAGGTATGGTTCAACATTCACTTCCGGCTTTTTAATTTTCCCATAATGTGGAATTGAGTAGGAGGTACGAGCTCTTTCGCAGTCAGCAGCTCTGATATTAACCTTCACAGTGTCAAGGATTGCTCTCCGCGATGACCTAACGGAACTGACTCGGTCTTGGCAAACTTGATTTTTATACATTAGGTCGACATATTTTATTGAATTCGCCATTAGGGTATTAGACTTTATCATAATTATAAGCTGTTATTTACTATTTTAGTAGAAATGGGGAACGAATAAGTTTTCGCTCTATTAAGTTTTATTTTTAAGATATTTAGTTGTACGTGTTAACATAAATGTCTCTAATAGTATATATCAAATTAGCTACTGTGTCTTCAAATTAATTTTATTGTTAAAGTAAACACCTTTAAGATATCTCGTAGGTAATTTATTAGCAAAATGAAACACGAGTTATTAAACTACTGTAACTTCAAAGTCATGGTTTAATTATCTTGCACGAGTCACAATTAATTATGGTGCCATACAGTGACCCATATTGCCATATTGTTGAACCATTTCAAAATTTTTGACTACATTTTTTTAGTCTGAACACATTTAGCATGAGATTTACGGTTTTTTACGAGCACATGAGTAGGGGTCCTGCGCATTTAAGGTATTTGACACTAAATCTCAAAAATCACACTAAATTTCAAATTCTGCGCCTTGTGCTACG
>JAQIYE010000684.1:0-11092 GCA_034699765.1 Xenyllodes armatus
GGAGGAAGGTCAATGGGGGTTGCTGAGACAATGTGGGGGTGGGGGTAGACATGGAGGAAGGTCAATGGGGGTTGCTGAGACAATGCGGGGTGGGGGTAGACATGGAGGAAGGTCAATGGGGGTTGCTCGGACAATGTGGGGGCAGGGGTAGGCCTGGAGGAAGGTTCAAAATAGACAAATGGTGATTTGAAATTGGTATATATTTTTCATTTAAAAACTCCGAAGGGAACTCAGGCATTTAGTTTCCCGGAGTGCCGGAGTCATGCGCAAAAATTTTTTTGATCCCCGAATCCCCGAGACTCCGAAAAGAATCTGATTACCGCTAATGAAACCTTCATGACTCAGGTTTCCACGACTTACATACAGTATTTCAAAAGCGCAAAGAGCCGCAGTAGTCAACAGAATAATTGGAGTTCAACTTGATGCGCCAGAATTCGGATCTAGGAATTTTACTGTGACCCTGTCTTTATTTAAGAATTGTCTTATAAGTATTATTATTTCACTAACACGTCACAATAAAATAGCAAGCTTGTGATGTATTTTTTGCTTATGGGTCTAATGAAGGGTCAAACATAATGCTTCTAAATTTGATGATAAGCTCTTTTTGGACTAAAGTTAAACTTATGTAAACTAATGAGCAATCGGTAAAATAAACAGAATAACTTAGCAGTAAACATATCTTAAGTTCCAAACAAAAAATGTTTTGGAGATTTGCAATGGCCATACTTATACATTGGAGTCAATTAACAAAGAAATGCGACTACAATTGTCACAGATGCATATTTCTTAGCGTCTTAAACAGTAAAAACGGCAAAGTACCCATTGAAAGGTAGTTTCAAAACTATTTCAGGAATGTTTTGGAAATTTTCATCATTAGTCCGTAAGAATAGTTTATTAAATACTCCTTTTACAGATTTTACAAATACTCTAACAATAAGTCAGCTCTGCAGGAAAACGGACTCTTCTATTGTATATTATTGTGACATCAGAAGCAATTTTGTGAAAACTATCTCTTGGATTGAATCCTTTCAGGATACCAGAACACTTGAAAATTTCGATAAAAGAAGCAAAGAGTTTAGTAAACGGAGGAGCACTTATTGATGTGACGAGCAGGGGTAGAATTTTGGTTGTTAGACATTATTTATTAAGAGGCATATATATTTACTGCTCCAGTACAACTCATATTGATGAAATTAAGTACAGATCAAGCTTCGGGTTGCAGAAGTAAAATGTTTATGCAAAAACTTCACTTCTTCCTCCTCGTATCACTTATTAAATGTTAGACTAATTTTCGCACAATGCAATTTAATTTTTAGAATTAATTTGCATACCAGAGTTTGCTAACGTTTTGCGATTATTTTTTTGTGTTTAGAAATTTAGATGTAACATGAATGTAATTTACATACTTGCCCACGTTGTACAATTTGCCGTAAATGACAAAATTACATACGTAGAATTGATCTTAACCTTGTCTAACTCACTTCAAATTGCGCCTTCCGTTGAGACTGAATTTGTTGGAAGTTCCATTTCTTCATGTCATTGTACTCAAACAATGACTCTCATTCCGAAGGAACACATTCAAAGTTAATCAATAATCTCCCTCAGCAAAATGAATCTTTAATCAACCTTGATAGTTGGTACTGATGGTATGGCATCACATACCAAATTTAAGGGCTTTACTTCAAAGGTCAAAGAGGGTAACAAGAGTACCCTTTTGAGAAGCCCTTTTATCCTCTTTTGTACTCCATCTAATAAAGAATCTTCTTACCGTCTTCCATTCACAAATTTAGTTCAAAGTTCAATGCTAGGATGCATTTTTAAAGTAAATAATCCCTTAGATTTAAAAAGGCTTACTCTGTCTCCAGTGCGGCACATTTCAAACTTTACCATGTACCTTATATTTTAAACGTCAATTCGCTTAAGGTCTTAGATATAAGTTCTGCTGTTTCAGCATTCAAAAGAGCAAAGCATTATGTCATTAAGGAATGTTTCTACGGAGTATAAAAGTTCATAATTGGGATTGGGGTACATGGAATGGGCCGCTAACTGAATGTAACCCATGAACTGTTAGCATAAGAAAGTTTACCATACTTTGTAGATAAAGATCCGGATTTTGATTGGAATTGGAATTTCGGGTAGACAAAACCCGATTTTGTCATTTCTCCTTCCATTCCCTTTAATAGACTGTCAAATGAACATGACAAGGGAGACTTGATGATTACGTAGTTTTCCTCTACATCATCAACGAAATACAAAGCTCATTAGTTAATTCTCTCTTCAACTCATTTTTTAAGAGTTTGGCTTATCGTTGCGTTAGTAGGTTTGAGCCACATCCGATTTTACTAGTTGGTGAAGTTCTGAAATTAACACTGAGAACTCTAAATTAAATATTGCAACTCCAGTAAAAATACCAAAGCAAAAGCTCAAATGGGTATGATGTTTACATAAGTCCGTTAGAAAGTTAAGTATATAAAAACCTTGAGATTTGAGCTGATTATTTTTCTTATGAAAACTTGATCCCATAACCCTGGAATTCTTTAATCGATTAGTTACAGAACAAGACCTACCTCTACTGACATCGCATCGGAATTACGCTGAAGTTTTTTTCTGGCAAGAATCATTTTGAAACCAAGTTCAATGACTTGGCCTTGTTTATTTTGTATTAATATGCAAGGAAGGATATAAAATTAAATGGGGAAGGTCGGGATCAGGAGATATTATGCTTGATTCTCTTGTCCTTCAGAAATGATTTATTCATAGGAGGGCATCCATCCTCGCTCAGATTTCCCCTAAGATTATGAAGTGTATTTGGAACTGCATATCACATAGTCAAACTAGAAGAAAATATAGGGGTCGTGAGCTGGTAATGACGAAAATATCGTAGGACAAGGAACAGTGCTTTCCACTGCCTGGGATTAATTAATAGAGACAAATTTGCCAAGGATTTAAGTTTTACAGTAGAATTGAGAATTTGGGACTCATCTATTCTGTTTTCATTAATCGGGCTTTAATTTTGAAATGTATTGTTGAGAAAATTAGTTTTGTAAATATCATTTCGAATTGAAGAAGATTTACTAAAGATGTAACAGTGACTTTGTCACGCTTTGATTTTTACAATGAAATTATTTGACAGCACAATATAGCCAGCTTTCGTTTTTAAGAAATTACAATCAGTGAGTTTAAAGGTTTGTCGGAAATAGGGGAGCAGGAGCTTTAGTCATGCATGAAGAAAGTTAAATTTATTTCTCTAGCGTGCATAGCTTAAAAATGTTAAAGCAATTTGAACCACAATAGAAAATATACCGAAACCATCTGGTAAAGACGTATGACATTTTGATATGATCAGATCCCGGTATAAGTGGTTTCTTTCGAACCTGTTTATAAAAACTTGAAGGAACATCCAATGGATTCGGATAAGTCTATAGTAGTCCACGGTAAAAACGAGCTTTTCCTGATTCATTTTTACACACTTATGAATGTATTTACTCTTGAAAACCTTAAAAATAAACGGCAGGTAAACGTGGTGATTGGTTAACAACTAAGACATTTTTGTCCCTACGTACTTGTATGATTTTAATCATTTATGGGGACCTGCCGGGACCTCGAAAAATTGTCCCTTCATAATGTAAAAAGATTTGGACTGCGTTAATATTGTGAACCCATATTTTATGTGGCGGTTAGTTCTTCTAAAGAGGATTTCTGGTCGAATGTAAAAAATTAGCTCTAGTAATTTGCGAACACCTGAATTTTGGATAAAATTGTATGCGATGTTAGATGTCAGGGAAAAGTGAGAAGAAAGAAAGGAAAGGGACGCGAATGGGAAAGGCCGGATGCAACACACCACACTTCACACTCCTTTCCTTTCTTTATTCTCTCTTTTCCCTGGCATATAACAATACAATTTTATGCAAAATTGATGCGCGACGCGCGCGATGAAAAATCACCATTTATAACCAAACTGCCATTGGATCGAAAGACTTCTCAAAATTACTGTTCTAATAATTGGGCTATTCAGTGGTTCGCAAATTACTAGAGCTTATTTTTTACATTCGACCAGAAATCCTCTTAAGTTTAATCAACGACAAGTTCAAGACCGCTGGTCAGTTTATTTCCTTTGGGATTTTTATTTAAAACCGGAAACTTTTTAAGAGAACCACATTTCAGTTTTGTGACAAATATAGTGGATCGAAAAAATTTGTGGGACATAAATCATATCAAGAGTATTAGACGAATATTAGTTTGCATGTCCTGACTGACTCATATTCGGTTCCATAAAAAGTAAATTGACTTGAGCTCATAAATTTAGTTTAAAAAACTTGGGTTAACATTTTAGAAATCCAATTCAACTCAGGACAATGACCTTTTAATCCACATCGCTGAAAAATAAAAAATTGACAACTTTAAAATATGACTAAATTTTTTCTCTAGCCATTTTGCCAATCTGTGCTTTTCAACCTTGTTCAGAGTGGCATTACATGTTTGTGGTTGCTCACAAAAGTTTTCTTTTTCCTAAACTAAGAAATTTGTAATCGGATGTCCCATTCTCCTTGAACCTTCCCTACTTAACAATGTTGAACTGGACCAATTTTCTAAATCCGTCGGTCCTCGAGTCTGGAAATAGATGAAAGAAATATATATCATTTGTGTTATTATTTCCTTTGACAGCTCCAGTGGCTCGGTTCCTCAAGTATTGGAATACACCTCTGTTGACGGGTGGGGCACTTACAGCAGACTATACCCTCCCAAAAACCTCGCCAGACCACGAATATTTCCTCACTACAAGGACCGGAATTGGTTTTGCTGAAATGGTCCATTTCCTTCTTCAAGTATTTGACAAGTGAGACAAACTCTTTATATTTTTCACGTATATAAATCTGACTTCAATGCTTTAAATGTATGACACAGTACATTTAGAAATACAACTTGAAGGAAAACAATGCTCAAGAAAAGTTTCGAGCACGTGCCTGGACTTGTAGAAAATGTCACGGATCTATCCTTTGCATTCATACTTCAATATTCTGGTCATAAAATGATACAAGTCTTTGCTTAATTTAGCACCTCTCATAAAATTCAATGATTTGTGATATCAAAATCGTTCAATACAATTGGAACGAAAATCTTAAGGGTAGGGGGTAATCATCTGAGGTCAATTATCATCTGTATGATTCAACTTATTTTTTGTTTGAGGGTCCACATCCACAAATGGGTTGCTTGACTCAAGAACTGGCTAATCGAATTTTTTGTTCTTCGTAGGTACAAAGGCCAAAGTTTCAAACACAATTTTGCCCACATTTTAACCTCCAATTTTCTTTGCAAATAATTGTTTTAACTGTAATTTTACTTTATTCATTGAATCCCTGAAATACTAGCAGTTGTAGTTATATGGATGCAGACAATAATAAAAACAACCAGCCACCAATGAGAGCTTTTAAGTTCGTTTTAATTACAAATGCACTTTCATTGTCTAATGAATTAGGTTTAGATGGCGTAAGGTAATGCTGATGTACGAGAAAGACGGGATGCCAGAAGTCTCGGGAAGTCAAACGTGTCGATTTTTCATGACCTCACTGGTGGAAGGGCTAAAAGAGAATTCTTTCTTCTTTGACACATTTGATCTTGAGACAAATAGTATGGCTGACACCAAAGAAAACTTGAAATCACACCTTGGACTTAAATATTCAGGTAAGTTGAGACCTTTTTTAAAACAACTTCATTGCTTGTGCTCGTGCTTAGCATTATTGCGTTCCGGTCTTTGAAATTTTGATTCCAGCTGATCAGTATTTAGTAGATGACGATTGAATACGGTGAATGGTATTTATCAACAAGTCCAGCCTTTAGTACTTTTCTATTCCGTTTGGTATTCCACACTTTGGAAAACAAAAGACTCCAGGTTACAAAGACCAACGTGTGTGTTCTTGCACTGTCATTGTAAATTATAATTTTGCCTCAAAGGAACTTTGATACATGAAAGTAGATTGAATACTTCATTTTACTTTGAGCTGGTTTCTATATATCTATCAAGAGAGGAGCCCTGTAGCAGATTCAATTCAAGAACAAGTTCTTCATCAACCTTTGATTGCTCTGATTGTCTTTGATTTGCGAATTTTCTCATTTAGTTGATTTTCTTTCAAGCAACTGTGGGCCTGTTTGACTTAATAAAGATCGCACCATTTCATCAAGTACAAAAGAAAAAGAAAATCTGCCTTTTGTGAATCCCGAAAAGCAAAATGCCTGAACCTCAGGTCCATCGATACTCCAACTCCAATTCACTTCTATTACGTATTTTGCTAGGCTTCTAACAAAATACTGTTTCTATTATTTGTTTGATGTTCCATGTTCCAATGAATCAACATTATCCACAAAGCAAATATTAATAGGAACCTGATTGTGTTTTCAATTTTTGTTCCTGATAACCTTTGGATTGTTTGTACTTTGTTAATCGTATATGTACGAGCAAGTGTTTATGACTTTTGCCGGGTTAAATATTATGTAAAACGCTTGTATTCGGGTGTTTATTGTGTTCATGTAACGCGTGTTAAGATCCCTTCACAAAATCTATTCATAACAAAAAATTTTTTATCATCTATGTTTTCAAAACTTTCTGAACATATAGAATATAAACATATTTCAGAATAGAATAGAGTTAAAAAATACAAAAATAAAAATGTCTAGTTGTTCTTTGGTACAATAATACTATATATTCGTAGGAGCTAAAAAAACTCGAATTTCTCTGTGTTCTTCATCCTTTGGGGTTAGTTCCTTACATAGATTTCGTTGAAAGTGAAATCCTGAAGCCATACGCTATATGAAAGCTATACAGAAGAGATTGATTAGAATTCTTCCAATGTTTTCTCCTGAATACTTTCACCAAAGTAACTTTTGTCATGTTGATGCCCCTGGAATTTGATGGTTCCTCAAGATAGATGAATCAAGAATCCAGTTCTCACTTCTAAAAGTTAAGGAAAGAAAGGATCCAGTGAATTCAAAGTGCTGGTACTAAATGGATAAAGTATGGTTAAATTGTAGTAGTAGTAAGTTCAAACTATTCAAACAAATGCAAGGCTTTGAAGTTCGATTACATGAGCATTGTTGTAGTAGGGATACAGTATAAGTAAAGGTTAAGTTGAACATCCTCAAGCTTAAGCTTAATACTGCCCGTAGAGTTGTTTGCTTGCTCAAGCTTAAGTAATTGAATAATGAATACACAAAGGATTCATAGTGTTAGATCCGTGAGTAATTGAAGTAGTTTGGAACTACCCAAGTGATAAAATGATTTAAAGCTGATCAAGTTACTTTTTCATTAGCTTTGAGGAGGAAAATTACTAAACCTTAATTGTAGTACCTATTTTTATTAATGCCCCTTGTCTTTAAAGTAATGGTTTTTGACAGTTTGAGTTGACTCGATTTTGACCCCAAATTGTCACCAAATAATTTTTGGTGCTTTATGCCGAAATAGCTAGAGAACCCAATTAGACCTTTCAAATTTTGCATCCAAAAACAATATTTACAGATTTACGAAACTTATTTTATAAAAAGTCTGAATCATCGTTCACTTTATACAATTTTGGAATAGCTTAAATAGCTTTACGAAAACGCATGAATTTAAAAAAAGAGGTTCCTGCAACATACAATATGTAGCGTTGACTTGGATAACTTTCAAAGTTTTCCCGTCTTCCTCTCATTTCAAAGAACCTTTGTCATTTCGTGAAACCATTATCTTTTTGAACCAGATAGAACTTAAAACTACAAAAAAGGCAAAATGTTTTTGGACTTTTGGATACTCACTCGAAGTACTCGCAGAAAATAATAGTTCCCGTCGCTCGATGATCGCGTTATTGTCCTACCTAAAGTATAAGGAACTAATACTAAAAAAAACCAAAAGTTTTTCCAAACTTTTTGAATGGAACCAGTGGAAGATGAAGGTCGGCTCTTTTCATGGAAAAACAATGGTCTCTTAGTACGGCATTAGGAACCACAAGACAACACTTCCGGAAATGAAAAGTTTTTGATGTTAGTAGACCCTGTTTAGATGTATGCCAAATAAAGCAAAAACTTTCAGTTTCCTTCCAGGAAAGTTTCTTGGTCACTCCATGCATTTAGTGCATGCAAACCGAACAAAGAAAACTCGTAGATTTCAAGAATAATTCGATTTAAAATTTGAGAATAAGAAAAACGTTTGCTAAAGTTGTGTCCGGACTACATAATATTAATAAATAAAACTACCTTCCCCTAAGTTAGATAAAAATATCATTAAACTCCCTCAACGACGAGAGCTCCTTATCAGTAGTAGGGACATTTAAATCACGAATTACACTAACATTCTACACAGACGAGTTGAGGTTAACGCACATGAATAAAACTCTCTTGTATGAATTGGGATATCAAATTAATTTGATACCATTGTGACTTGTGGACAAACCCCGAAATAATACTACATGTAAGCAAAAATTTTTGAAATGAAATTTTGCAAGGCCAAAAAATTTGATGACATAAATAAAGTTCAGGACGTAATAATAAATAACTTTTTTTAAGTCGTAATATACAGAATAATTAATTAAATTTATCGAGTGAAACATGACAGAATATAGATGATAATTTAGTTTAAATTAACATGTACTTCTCGTGTAAAGCTGGTGCTTTGATCATGTCATATAATAAAATTAAGAAATGTTCATCCAGAAAATAAATGATAAATGGCAATAGGACAAAGTGAGTGTGGTTTGGCCAACCCAGGAAATGCTTGAGGGTGTGGATGTTGTTCATGAATGAGTGGTCTTTCATTAATTTACACTTTAACAAATGGTTCTGATTTCTGTCTTCCCGTTTAAACGAACCTAGTTGTAAAACCTACTTGTGCATCCCCTTTGAGCAACTAAAACAAAATAGGTCCTTGACTAAATATGATTTTTCTGTTGTGTGAGCTTACCAAATACTGGCTCGTAAGTATTGTAATATGATACAGCCAGCTTTGAATAATCCCAGTTCCCATGTACATCCAAATTTACCAATTCCCAAGTAACCAAAAGCTCATCAAGTGCCACCTAACAGACCCGAAGGCTAACTTAATTCCAGGGTTTGGAAGGAGAAAGCTCAAAAACTTTAGGTGACGTTGCGCGACAAAGACTTGCTCTTTTACAAGTTTTTTTTAGTGGAGAAAGTTTCACCAGCATCTGAGAAGCTAATATCAAGCTTTCTCAAGTCCTTTTGATGTTCTTTACTGCTTTAAAGAAATATTTTTATAGACATAACAATGAAAAGCAAGTTTGGGATGTAGTTACATTACAGTTGTCAGCCACTGACGTTGCATTATTGAAGGTTTCATTCATGAGAGCATTTAAAAGGCAGTTGGAACTACATTTCATATATAGCACGCATCGTTTTAAATTTGTACATGCATTGGTGCGTATAAATTGTGATTATACTTTCTTCAAGATCAGAAAAGCTAATTTCTCTTCTAATCCTTTAATTTTGATTCTCGAAAACCAAACTTGCAAACGAATGTAGTTCAACTTAAATAAAGTGCTCATCGTTCGTCTTCATATTTCGTCTTTCGTTGTCAATTCGGTGATTTTATTTAATTGCAAGTATTATACAGACGTCATCTGATGATGATAAAACTGTAATTAATTCAAAACTATTGAAACCTAATTCAAACACCAAGTATTATATCATGAGGATATGAAAGCGATGACAAGAATTATTAAACTGTTAAAACAATCATAAATAGCATTGAAATTGTACATTTGGAACTTGCTAAAATTTTAATTCTATCGAATTAGATATCAGTTTATATCTTATCATTATTTAATCCTCCAACCTTTAACCTGACATTTTCCAATTGAAAGTGTAAACCTAAGCATAACTACTTTCCCCCAGTTCTTTGTTCTGATCTAACATTAAGATCCACTCGCATGCGTTTTATCTGCACAAATATTGGTGAGCCAAGAAGGGAGCAAAGTTTGAGTTGGTTCATATGTGGGTTTTAGGTTTGATGGTCTGATTTGAACGGATCTTTTCCAGAGTCAAACCTGGCCACACTTTCTTCCTTGCCTTTCACTTGTCTTTGAGTGAAAGCTCAGAGCAGAGGGAAAGTAAAAGAGTCTGGAAGTCAAGTTTTGGTTTAAAGAGGCGTCTAAACTCATTAGTTCACGTGTTGGTGCTAAGACTAAATTTGGACCCATTTCCTCACAAAAGTGTACAAATTGTTTTTGTTTCGTGTTTCAAAACTTGTAAGAGAGGAAAGAAGGAGATTTTGTTAATGGTGCAATTTTCACAAATTTAAATCGTTACGAGTCCTATAACGATAAGTCCTTCAGGTGTCCAAGTACGTGTTAACTTCTATTCTTGAATTTTATCTATGTATTTATTTTAGTACACCGGAATTGCAATTACACTGTCGACAATTTTACTTTTATCCTTTTAATTCAGCCACGAGTATTTAAACATTTTGGAAGTTTCTAAGAACTTCGACCTTGAGGTTGTTTAATAGATTTCAATATATGCATATGTGGTGTTTTGATACAAATGCTGGAAATTTTTACAAAACAGATTGCTTGAGAAGCTCATGCGGCTAAACAAATTACTGTATTTATCATTGTTTGAGGTTTAGCTCAGTGATCACGCGGGTTTGTATAGAACTGTAACTATGTTGCACATATTAATTATGATTGAAAACATACTAGGTTTTCCGTATTTTATAAGTAGCTGATGCTAGGCCAAGAAGCAAATAGACAGCCAAGCTCAGATATCCTTTTAAAACAAATTTGATCTTAAACATGAGGATATAATTGCTTCCGAACCATTTACGAGTTCCGGGCGTATTATTAAATTTAGAAACTAAATACTTGTTTAAGTATGTATAAACTAGTAAAGTAAAAACAATAACTTGATCTGGTGAACTTTATTAAAATCTTTGAGAACTCTACTTACGCTTTTTGTCAATAAAAATTAGTGAAAACTTGAAACTTGGTCGTGGGACGAAGACGGTTTAATAGAAAAGAAAATGGAAAAAGTCTAGCGTTCTAAGACCTTTTAGAGCATTTCTCCTGCATTAAAGACAAAAAACTTGGGAAAAGAAAAGAAGTTTTTCTTA
>JAQIYE010000685.1:0-11092 GCA_034699765.1 Xenyllodes armatus
TCATGCGCAAAATATTTTTTGATCCCCGAAACCCCGAATCCCCGAGACTCCGAAAAGAATCTGATTACCGCTAATATGTACTTAAAATAAGTGTCATTCGTAACAATAGAATTAACCACAGACCGATCCTCAGAAATATTTTAGTTATGGGGTGGTTTAGGTCCTTTTTTTAAGAACTTAACGATAAATTTTTCAAAATTTAAGAACTTAAAGTGGAATGCAATAGACTCTAGACTCTACTGTACTTGGCTCAATGTCATCTGTGCTAGTTCAGAATATTTTAATAGCGTCGTAACATTTTGAAAGGTTGCTTAATTTTAGCATGTTTCGGCGAGCTTTCATTCTTAAATTCAGAAGAAACCACTCAATATTACAATGGATTTTTGATTTCGAGATCTTGGAAGATCATAACTTTCAGTCTATTATTTTCTTTTACTCATCTTCTTGTTTCATTTTCATTTACGCAATTGTAGGGGTGGCTCTAGTTCAACCTCTGTAATTATTGTAATCGAATCGTAATATTTGGATTACGTAACTCTTTTGCTAGTGTTAGCGCAGACACGAATTTGTTATGCCATTCCAAATTATCCAAACTCTCCAAACTTTGATTGAGGAAAAGGATCAATGGAAACCTTTGAGTCATTTCTTCTAACCTTGATCGATTTCTTCCTCGCCATTGCATTGTCATTCTCATCTCACAGTCCATCTTCTACACTTCTCATAGAACATGGAAAGCAAATTAGTCTGTTTAGGATTGCAACGGAATTCTGAGTTTGTATAAGAAGGGAGGCCACAAATTCCCTCAAGGGTTGGGATATGTGAGAGAAAGGTTCATTTATTTGGCAGAGTTCAAGTGTTGTTGGTGGAGACTCTTTCCTCATTCCACACATTCTCTGCTCTCACTCTGGGGCGCAACCCTCCTTCCAAGTCGGAAAATGCTTTCTTTCAGTTCCAATCCCTATTCCAAGTCGGAAAATGCCTTCTTTCCCCAAGAAAGAAGAGAGAAACGGAAGTTGAGTCTTGAGTTTAGAGTTCCATCCATCTCATCCATTCTGTTCTAAACAAAAGGAGCTGGAGTAGTTTGTGTGGGTCTTTGAGGACGATGATGAGTTTCTCTCCCTCTGAACCAATGTTGGAGGTTGCCCTGGAGGCTCCTGGCTCAGCTCATTTCCCATTGAAGCGGAAGTAATGGGAGACCAACCTTCTTGTCATCAGAGCTCCGCCTGGCTCCCACACATCGGATCCAACTCCAACCAGCTCCTATGCAGGACAAGAAGACTACAAAAGAATCCAATTGCAAGGGAATCTCTAATGAAATCGGCTCCTCAACCCTAAACATCCAACAACATTCACATCTACCATGCAATTTTCATCAACAATCCAAATTTTCAAGACAACTCTGAGTTTTTAGGACCGGAGAAGAAAATGTTTATGGGTTGAAATACTGATTGAACAAAATTATTAATGAGGGAAAGGCAATTCCCTGAACTATTATGTGAAGGATAGGACAGTAAGGGGAATTGAATATTTGTTACCGTTGGAATTTGTATTCAATGTTTTTTAAAAGAACTAACTGCACTTGTAAAAGTTTACCTAGCTAAATGTTAGTTGGTTCGAAATGTAATAAATTGCAATACAAATTGAATGGTGCTAATTTTTCAAAGATCACAAATACTTTGAGCAATGGATAGCAGGTACTTACATTAAGTATATAAATTAGGGGATGAAATGCGTGCTGAGTGAGCCAACCTGGATCACCTCGAGTTCTCCTTCCTTTCAGGCGTGGAACTGGAGAAATTTACTTGAAAACGTTCATAAACTTTGGGTTACTTCAAGACTTGTTTATATCCTTTCTATATATCAGTCAGCCTAGCTAATAAATGCATCTAACCTTGAATAACCTCAATATTATGGTTAACGGTCCACCGGTAAAGACTAGGTCAGGGTTGAAGCTATAACTTACCCTTTCTAAATATTTCACAAGTTTTATGATATTTTAAACGTATTACTGTCCTTGTTGGAATATAAAAACGACGTAATCATTCTTTAAAATCATTTTATAGTTTGACTATCTTATCATAGAGCTCATCATCTCAACTTGCAATTTTTACAAGTTAATTGAAGCAATCTCTTAATACCATCTGAAGTCCCACCGGATTCCTATAAAACTTATTTTTTGTTGTAGATTTGAAGACATCAAAGATGATATGTGATGGTGTTTGAGTGTATGATAGTTAAATAATAGGATAAGCATGAAGTGGAAAAATTGATTAAACCAGTGTGTAACGAAGGGGCGAAACGAAATAGTTAAATCACTGTTTTTAGAAGATCACCATTAAGATTACCATTAAGATCACTATTAGATCACCTTAGATCACCCGATGGGGTAGTGGGTGAGGGGGGATGGGGAGTGGGTGATGGGGGATGGGGTAGTAGAATAGGGGGTTTAAATGGCGTAGAACATCATACAAATAACAATTTAAAAAATAAATAAAATTTGACCTTTTGACCTCTAGCGGTCAAACGGTTGACCTTTGGTCAAGGTCGTCATGCGAAAAAGTGATCCTCTCATCCATACGGGTCCAACGATACCACATTTGCATATGGTCATAAGGGGACACCCATGGAAGGTCACCATTACAGCCCTAGGTCAAAGGTCACGTGGAAGACCTAAAAGGTGTATATTGTAAATCTGAAGTTGCTAGCTGGAAGCGTTTCTGAGTTATCGTGCCGGCAGACAGACAGACGGACGGAAATGCGATCCCATAAAGGGGTTTCACCCCTTAATAAACAGGTCTATTACCGGGGCGTGGGGATATTGAGGACATTGAGAGCGACCTTAAAGTCATGCATCCCGCGTGCATTAACGTAAATAAAAGAGTAATTTTAGAGTAGAGTCATAAATACGCCACTTGAGCCCCTGGTTACCAACGGCCGAGCCTCCGAACTCCAACCCAACGGTTTTTTGAAGAATGGATGGATGCTGTTATTGCTAAGCTCCTACTGCAGCTCTCTGTGCAATCTCTTTCGGATGGATGATGGAGTTGAGCCCTTCCGAGGTTGAAAATGGAGGGGGATGGAACGGTTGAGTGGATGGGTGGTAAATGGTTATGGTTTGGACCTGGAGGTGGGGGGTTTCAGAGACTTGTGGTACATTGCAAATGAAAAAAAGAAGATGAGAGAAAACATCTCTGAACTCTGGCTGGTTCTAAAACGGAAAACCCGGCCTCTTGGTTTCCCCCTCCTCCCAAATACACATTCAACTCATGTTAGAATTTAGGGTCTTGAACAAGATTGTTGAGCCAATGCGCTTTCAGCCTGAGTGGCTTTTTGGGGCCTCTGCCCGAAAAAGCTGAAATATCCCTTGCCCGACTGCGTCTTCCACCTCCATGATTCCATCCTCACTGTACTTGATGGCTCAAGGTGAGCGGATAGGGATTGGACAGGATAGATCCGGTCCACGGATATTCGCTCTTTTGTAAAATATACGGATGAGCATTAGCTAGAAAACTATTCAGTGCACACAGTGCCGTGAAACGGACCATAAATATTTGCATCGCCACATTTTATACAAATTACCATCACCAACCTCAATCAGTTCCTCCTTCAAATACATAATCATTCTCACATTCCACTACAGTAAACCTAGTAAATCAAGCCCTTTCATTGCCCTATCTCTTTTGTTCCTCACAAGTACCCTTAAGAAGAAAAAATTAGGAACAGAATTGGTACTTGGATCATACTCTCTGGTGAAACCTCTTTCCCAACACAGCTTTCTCCGGAAACCCCTGCCCTTGAGTCCATTTTAACCACATTTTAAATTGATTAAGAGGCCTCGGACATGAGGGTTTTTCCTTATACATACTACACTACAAGGCACAAGGTGATTGAAGGGATTCGTTCATCCATCCAAGTTGGATGAGCTTAGGGTTCCCAAAATCAGTGAACTTTCTCTTTCATCAAATCAATTAAAAACAAATCCTTGTTCTAGGATAAGACATTCAAGTGTAAAATAAACAGGTAGAGATATGATATTAGGAGATTTGATCCTATCTTAATTTACTTTACAGTATGGATTCATAAAGAATTCCTCAAAAGTCATCCAAAAATTAGATGCGCACTGAATCCAAACATTTGGTGTTTTAGTTGAATTCAAAACTTACAATTTAAGAAATTTCCTTATTATTCTCTACAAGTTGTATACTATTGAATTGGAAAGGTTTTCAAATAATAAGGATATAAAACTTGGTTGAAGTGAAGTGAAAAGTGAGGTAAACAGAAGTAAACTGAGTGAGGTCGAGTTGGTGTTGGGCCCGACCGGGGAATTGAAAAATTATAATTCAAGGTGAGACATGATTCATGATCCATTAAAAGTACTATAATGAAATCTGGTTTACTTTAGTGGAATAAAATGAGTACTGCAGAAAAAGCTCTATTGTATCTTTAACAAAGACAGATATTTCGTACATAACTCGTCCGTTCTGCCGTCTCTCTTGACCGCCTTTAAACTTAAGAATCAAGTTTCATGGCCACATTGACCCCGCCAAACATGACTTGATGTGAAATCGTCCTTGTGATACGACTTATCCACTAATTATGCAACCCATAATAAGGAAAGGACCAGTTGTCCTTAACTACAGAAATAATGCCCCAAAATAGACTTCTGATGCTTTGATGTTGGGAGTTCCAAAGGGCGCCTTAATTTTACTTTTCTCCATCTCGACGTTTACATAACAGGACTGACACCTAACAGTCTTACTCCTGACCTGACTACGTTGCGCCCGTCAAGAGGACCTAATCAACTTTTTGTGTGCGTAGGATTAAATGAAAATATTGAGATGTGGGTGCGAAAGCTATGTGTATTTGGAGTATAGAACACCCGACCCGAGACCACTTAAGTTCAAGTCTGATCGAGAGCCTCTTTTAGGATTCCAATTTTGTGATATACAAATCGACTTGACATGAACTTGTCAGATCTGAACCAGGACAGTGTACAAGACCTCACGTTTTACGAGTTGAGCCCAAATTTATCTTTATTTGTACCCTGGGCCTGAAGTGGAACTTTCCATATTCAAGTTGAGTACTTGAGTTTGTTGACTCTTCTTAGGAGGTTTCAAGGGATACCATGTGGCGAAAGTTTTAAAAACTTTACAAGTTTTAATAGGGATGAATCCAAGAATCCATACATAAGTATTTGTTCAAATTCGAGTCTATCAGCAACAGTCACTCATTCAAGTCAGTTTTAAAGCTAAAAGTTGTTTAGCCTTGAACTTGAGTTGCACTCGCACTTTACTACTAGGGCAATATTTACTTTATTGCGTCTCGCGTCGTGTGCTTTAAATATTCCCTATAAGTGAGGGTCGAATTTCAAAGTCAAATATATTAAAGGGCACTTATGAATCTAACTTCTGGCACAGATCATTTTCTATTAAACTGAAAAGTTGACTGATCGTAGTAGCTAAAACAACATATTTCGAGGTACAATTGATGTAGTTGCACTTTAATAAGACTTTTCATGCCTGTGTACAGTAGTTCTGAATACGAATACGAGGTAATTACATCATTCCAAAACCCACTTGAACATAAAAAACCATTCTTTTCCTAATTTTTATTGCGGAAAAAATATATAACAATGACACGAATAATGGTTTAACATGCCCGGGTCCGGTGTGATGCTTTAATGTGTGAGAGTTAAATTTAAAATTATACGTGCGCGCCACCGATACAACTTTATATTTGTCGCAGTAAACGAATGCAGTAAACTAAATCACTGATGGAGCCATGCTAAGTATATATATTTAATATGTAAACGGACAATTTTCATATGAAATAACGTTTTAGTTCACGATTGATTGCTGGAATTTGTCTTAATTGTCGAAATTTCAATTAGATAACGTAAAGGTAAACTATAGATTACAGGTCACAATTTTAGCCCGGGGCTTTGATCCAAACATAGAGATTATGATCGAAAAACCCAGAGCACTTAACTTATTTTACGTTACCTAATTTGTATTGTATTAATTGTATCGTGCAAAGGGAAAAAATAACGAATCTAAATAAAACAAACAAATAATTATTCCCCCTCAAAAAAGTAGAATAAATTTTAATTATTCGATATACATTAACCTTTCGGAATGAGTTTGTCAGCACAAATTTAGACACTTTAAAATTTTTGATGGGTCATGTTTGCTTCATGGTCTAGTCAAATTCCATTATAACTTTTCAATCTTCTGATAGACAGTTGGGCGAACAAAGCATATCTGTCCATTCACCGTAAAAGGGCACTAATGAGTGGGGTGCAGCAACAAGGGGGAACAGAAATACCGGTGCTCATCCATCCGAAACCCGAACAAATTTTCTAAATCGCCGTTTAGTGGATGGTCCAAATATATTATCTAGACCGGTTCAAGATAAAATTCTTTCGTTTTTAATTACAAGGAAAATGACAAAGTGTTCAGTTCAGAAAGTGTTCAATTTGACACATTCCAAAAGGAAAGTAACTTTGTAAAATACCTAAGTTAGTCAAATGGAAGAAATTAGGGAGGGGGATTAAAACGGACAATTGTCTCCTGCCCGACAATTTGGAAAAAGAGTTACTACGAGAACTATATAAAAATTCCAAGTAAATTTCAAGTCACATTCATTAGCCCTTCTGGTATGAACTCAGTTTCATGTTATTAACAAAAATAAAATTCTTAATATGGATTTAGAAATGGTATTATTGTACGATTTAGAGTCGGCATTTTAGAGACACATAAGCTTGTCCGTGGTGGAATAGATTTACACGTTTTCACAAAAGTTTATTTCTTATTCAAAAAGCAAATCAAAACTACATGTTTTAAAAATCCTTGTTTTGTGAGGATTAATTACGATGTCATGTCATATGTCATATCATATATCAGTAATGTCTGAACTTCCTTGTAGTGCAGTAATATGGAGCATTTCAAAAATTATTCATAGTTGATGCAACTAAGAATAATCAATAGCGATACCTTGACAGATTTAAGGGATTGTCTGTGACAATTCATTGTTAATTCAACCCCATTACAATTGAACTTTCGACAGTTACAAATGGGGAAGATTATTGGGATTTGGGAAGGGCCGGGCTTACATTTTGGCAAAGTAGAGAACGGCAAAACCATTAAATCCATTCAGATTTACTGTCTTTCCGGCTCCAGCTCATTCATAGGATCATACGACATGACACAAAACAAAACTGTCAATGATATCCCCTTTTTAATGAGCACTCTATGGGGTTCACAGAGGATAATGTTGTTTTTAAGGGTTCAAAAAATTTGGATCCGACGGTCAATTGTTAAATTGTCTTGAGGGCTAACCCAAACCCGCGTCTGACAGTTATTTGGCAAAAGATAATCGTGTAACTACATATTAATAATTATGTACAAGTATACCCCCAAACTTCACGCAGTTTATTTTAAAGCGAATTATACCGTGTTTTCAGTATTTTGTCATTAATTAGTAAGACGTTTAGCTCACATTGGCACAATTATTAGAATCATAAATATATTTCTTTTATTTGTAATTTGAGTACTGATTTCAATTTATTGGCTGTTGAGAAATTGGAAAAGCTAAACCCAAGTGTTCAAAATTCCAAGTTTTGAATGAGTAATTTCCAAAAAACAAGACATGTTTTTAAAGGACTTGGAAAGAGATGGAATTAACTACAGTTATGTTCTCAATGTCACAAAGAGTAGATCATAATGGACTAAACACGGGTGATGCAATTGAATGGAGAGTACAAACAAAGGTGAAGGTAAAGAGGGGCGAAAAGAATCTGAAGGGTGTTTTATATTATTAGCCGAGAGAATAAATGGAGACCATCCACAACAAGTACTCATCCCCTTCGGACTTTCAGTGCTTACCCACTCCAAAAACATTTTTACACAAAATAACAAATCCCTTCTTAAGGGGGAGTGAAGGAGAGACTAACACAAAGTTCATACAAAAGGTGTTTCTATTCAAGGGGCCAGGCAGGGTTTAAGTTTTGAAACTTAATATTTTTTCAAAAAGGTTCCAAAACTGAAATGGAACCAGTAAACAGTTCGATAAGTCAAGGAGGTCTTCACAGGGACAACAATAGACCTTGTCTGATGAATATTTATCAAAGGTGCCAGTTAATCAGCTCATATTCAGAACGAAGTTCCTTTCATTTAGTTGAGGGGTCTCAAAATCCACTTTTATTTTTATTTTGGATAATCTATGATCACGGTCACAGCTCACAGCATGATATTTTTAATCCTCGATTTTTCATTGTGTGACTGTATCATGTTACTTAAACTTTACTCATCTTTTCTCTGCGGAAGAAAATGTATGAGGAACGTTTTAAAAGACAGCGATACAAGACCTTTATGACATGACCTTTTACTTTTGCTCTAGTTTGAGCACAGCAGTTGAAGTAGAATATTCATACACAACTCTGCAAGTGCAAGTGGCTCAGAATGCTGAGCCTCAAATGTCAACAATAAGAGTTGGAAGATGGACTTCAATGAACTTCATTGCGTCTCTTCACAGCACGTGACCTGAATCCACAACAAAAATGTCTTATGAAGGAGCTTTTTTACCAGGATTTATTTTGATTTGTCGACTCATCTCTCTACCAATTTTGGGATATGATGATAATGCTTGATAGGAAGGAGAGACAGGTTAGGTGAATACAATTATGACACACGATGATATGTATCAACTGACATGTTGATTAGGGATCTTCTGCTTTGTCTATTTGAACAGTGGCGTCCTCTTTCGGAGCCTGCTCCATAAAACTAAAAACTCCCTTCTCAAATGGATATTTACTTCAAGCAAGATCCTATAGAACTCATCATAATAAGAGTTCTGTAATAATGAGAATCAATCAAAATACTAAATTGCATAGCACTTTCTTTATTATTAAAAATGTTCTCTTCATTGCAAAACTCTCAAAAATATATCCCATCAATTAATTTGACACTGCACATGCAGGGGGTATAACCAATTTATTTGACCGCTCATCAAAACAGCGTGACAACAGTGATGGTGATGAGACTATTTTTTGAAAAACATTTGCTCTATTATTGTTGGCCTAACCCAACAACAACAACCCCTTCACTCCATACCATATTGTATTAATCAATAAATTCATAATAATCCTCACATGATATCATGAATAATGTACACGGCACAATGACTAGGACAGATACTATGGTTCTCATCCATCCATTATTATTACTATTATCAAGAAGGAGAGCAAATTAGTACTTTCTTGATAGGAGGTGATAAACTTGTAATCCAAATCGTCCTAAGTATAGTCATCAATCAAAAAAAGTAGACGTGGGCTCACTAGGGAAAGCCCTAACTCAGTTCCATAGACTCATTCAGTCGGTTTCTTGAATTACATCACATCTGTCCTGGGAATAATGGAATTATAATCCAATTGAAACAGGAGGAAGAGAGCTCTCATTTTCAGACGAACCCTTGAATCCCCTTTGACTGCCCTACTACGGACAGCAGTGCAATTTAATTTACATTAAGTCTGTTAATTAAGGAATTGTTGATCTAATATGGAGTACTCATTTGATAAACTCCTAGAGAAAAATCTGAGTTCAGGAGACGGGCTCACCGTGGCGCACTGCAAGATTCAGCATCCACTGGGAGCCGTGCCCGAGATGCCACACAAAGGTCAGTTTGTGGAATGTTGGTGAAAAATACTTTTTATTATTAATACATTACAATATTTGTTTTATGACAATGGAATCCTCCCTTTCTCCATTCTCCTTGCGTGTTCAATTACCCTCCTCCATCCTCAGTTTTCCCTGTCTTTGTGAGGGTGAGTTCGAGTATCCAGTTACTCACTCGAGAATGGGGGCGTGTGTGGATCTAACCAGTTGTTGACTCCTGAGATTAGACATTGCTACTTTATTAGAAAAGCATTGTTTCCAGCCCTGACATAGCAGTGGAACTTATCATATTTAGGAAGGCATAAAGGGAAGACCCACATGGGGCCGGGAAGACCTCATCGCCCCTAACCTCTAACCCGGGTCCTCCCCTCGCCACAGTTTTATTAAAGGACAAAAGGTGTTTGGGTATTTGGTTACATAACACAGCAGGACAGGACGGGCCAAAGGAAAACATTGTTATTATTCCATGATAATAGGTTCAAGTTGAATTAAACACAACATACGGTTCCACAAAACCAGGGTCTCTTTTTATTTGACACACTCACGCAAAAGGAATTGTTTGTAAAATAGTTGTGAGGATCTATTTCATTGTTGCTCAGAAATAATTTTTTTTATTAGTTCTCTCGCCATATTGTGTCCGTGAAGGACTTGGAGGCTGCTTAGGGCTTAAGTCGTCATTCTAGGACTTTGTCGAAGAAAGAAGAAAACATTATTTTTGTCCATGTTCCAATTATTATGGTTTGCGTAGCATTGACCATTATGCATTCGTCCTGTCTGTCTGTCGGTCGAAACCACTTTTCATTTAGGACGGTTTGAGCTTTCGGTCTGAAACTTTCAGGGTATGCTCGTATAGGTCATAGTTCAGACGAGTTCGAGTTTCAGCATTCAAGCACTTACGGTTCGCATTTTATTGCGAAATTTCAATCGAAAATCATCATCGCCACATACTCGGCATAGGGTTACCCTGACAATCTCATATGAAACTGGCGTCATTCGACGCGTCTCATTATGGCAAACAACATTAACATTGAGCATTTTGACCTGGGTCAAACCGTTTGACATCTAGAGGTCACGATAGGTCAAATTTCTGTTATATGCGTTATGTAGAAAAATCTTACGTCAAGCGTTTTTATTTTTATGTTCAGGATGTCATTTGACCTTTGCATGACCTCAATCAAAGGTCAAGGTCAAATGGGGCAAAGTGAGATTTCTTGCGTTTTAAATACAAATGGTATAAAACGTTTACGTAGAACGTTTTTACGTTCAAAATTACATTTGACCTTGCTTGACCACACCCAAAGGTCAAGGTCATAGCATTTTCTCAAGAGCAGTCCATATCTAAAGTCGCTTAGAGCGTTTATTTAAAATTTTAGTTAGACTCCATCAAAACAGTGATTGAGATTGAAAATATGTATTTTTTT
>JAQIYE010000686.1:0-11086 GCA_034699765.1 Xenyllodes armatus
TAAAAGCAGACAAATTGGCTTTAAATGCTGGTTTTATTCAGCCCGATAAATGATGAATATTACTCATTGTCAGGATATGTGCCAACCATGTCCAGGAGGAATCACAAAATTGCGTTCTGATGATGGGCAGGACAACGAACTTTAATTCTGGAAATAATTAATGAACGCGTCTTTGTCAAATGTAAAAAATTTGGAATCATACACAAATAAAACCCCAGTTCCCATAAGGCAATTTTTCTTGAAATATTTGAGTCAGCTGAGCATATTACCTTTGGTTGATTTACGTTTGTCTCGAGCGTAAGGAACATGACTTTTGCAGATCGCATCCTTTATAGATTAGAATACTGGCCGCAATTTTTTAATGAATTGCTCTCATTTTGGAATATCCTGCATGGGATACATCATCCATCACTAGCTCTTTACTTCGAACTCGAAAGCTCCGGTCTGTGGGAAACCAAATGAAATGTTGAAATATTTTTTTAAATAAAAAATAAGCATGAAGTTAATGCGAAAACTTCACCGTTTTCTTACGTTACATGCAAGCTTTAGTCAACTCCGTCCCGGTTGACCTTTCGGAGATTTTCCAGGTTTTGCCATGCATGGGGTTTCATTCCATCTATCTTCTGAGTCTATACTTGCCCGACCTGAGGATAGAAAATAGGTCAGATTAAAATTACAAAACATGATAAAATAAACCGCTATAAGCGGAGATTAGTAGTAGATGGTCTGCGATGAAGGGAAACGCTTGACCTTGACCCTTAATTGAGGTCATGCAAAGGTCAAATGTAATTTTGAACGTAAAAACTTTCTACGTAAACGTTTTAGGCATTTTTGTATTGAAAACGCAAGAAATTCCACTTTGTCTCATTTGACCTTGACCTTTGCATGACCTTTGATTAAGGTCATGCAAAGGTCACATGTAATTTTGAAAGTAGAAGCGCTTTTCGTAAACGTTTTATGCATTTTTTAAATTCGAAAATAACTTAAAATATTATGTATACCCTGCTTAAAATGAAAAGTTTGACCTTTCGTGATCCCTAGAGGTGAAACCGTATGACTTAGGTCAAAACGCCCAATGTTAATGTTGTATGCCATAATAAGACGCGTCGAATGACACTAGTATCATATGAGGTTGTCAGGGTAAGCCTATGCCGAGTATATGGCGATGATGATGATTTTCGACCGAAGTTTCGCAATAAAACGCAAACCGTAAATGCTAGAATGCTGATTCGCAAACTTAAACTTCCTAGTCCTAATTCGAATGTACCCTGAAAGTTTCACTTCGAAAATCGAAAGCGTTAAAAAGTTAGAGTGCTTTCTGACAGACAGACAGACGGACAGACAGACGGAAAATACGAATGCATAATGGTCAATGCTTCGCAGACCATAATAATATCACTTTTATCCTTACACGAAAATCATTATTACATTAAGCTCCTCTAAAAGTATGTCATAATTTGATAAACACTGAGAATATAGACAGATGGAGGAAAAAAAATTGCATATGACGTATATAGATGACGGAGGTTTTGTCGTAATTCAAAAATGTGAGATAGGCGAAGATTATCATTTGCTTTGATCAAAATTAAATTTAACTTGCATAAGATGAGTAACTAATAATGGCTTTGTTTGAGATGAGATGATTCAATTTTGGAGACCGTCTTGAATCATGCCTATGATTTGTCCTATTACAGGAATTAGATCTATTTGGAATAACAGTTAACAATTTTACAAATGGCAATTTAGGATGTTGTCGTTTTTTAACAGCATATTACGGTAATATGAGATGTGTCGTGTCACTATATATTCCATTCATCCATCGATACAAGTATTGAGTCATTTTCCAGTCATTTCCTTAAATTTTTAGATTTTAAAATCGTGTAAAAATGAAAAATATGGCCTGGTCAAGAAGTACCTAAATTTTGATTTGCGTAATTGACCGACCTAAAAATTGACTGTCAGCACCAGTTTAAGGTGTACCTAAGCCAAGAAAATGACTTCTCCTCGTGGATTTTATCGGACCTTGCCTTGTTACCGCAGAAAACATCAAGAAACCCATACTTTATAGACTGTTAAAACTTTTTTTTAATTTAATTTAAATTATTCAAATCGTCTTACATTCTTTAGTTTGATGGTCATTGTTATGCTTTATTCTCCTTTTTGGCCTCACTGTTCAATAACAGACCCGGTGATCTCCGAACACAAAGTCAAGTCAATTTGTCTCACAAAAGAACCAAGACCGAACTGACTATAAGAAGTATCTTACAAGATAGATTCCCTGAAACAAACTACTCCCGAAATATGTCAGATCCAGTTGTCTTACAAGTAGGGATGCAAAACTAAAAGTATGATTCTCTCATCTAAAATTAAATTTCCATCCTTAGGTTTCTTTTAACTCATCCTGAGCTTGATCCATAATGCTTGACCCGAAATTTATCTTGCATCCTGAATGAATATGTTCAAGTTTGACCTTGGAACAGATGAAACATAGTGATACCATCCACTTCATATTTATGATCATTAATGACGAATTTCACTCAAATCTCCAGGATAAAGACAAAATATCATATGTACAGTAGAACAATGGTTCGGTGATTAAATAAAACTGGTAATTGTTCAAACCTCGCCAATTACCAACCCTAGACTCATTCTTAGACTCAATCTACGCACACGCACTCATGTTGATGGGTCTAACTCCATAGTTATATATCCCAATGTTGCGTTTCTTGTGTAGACTTCTCCCCTATCCTCACACACAAACAAACTCACGCACCCAAAAGGTAAGTATGCATGTTGGTGACCCAATACTACAGATTCAGACTCGATCAGAATCCAGCAGAGGTTATTATGCATGTAATACTAAAAGTAGGGTTGTTAGGGATTGATGGAAACTAAGAAAAAGAGGGGTTATTGGACCAACTAAAACACACACACAAATAGACAAGAAAGATCCCGTCCTTAAGTACAAAAGAAAAAAATAATCTTTAGGGAAGTTAAAAGATTTTCAAATGGGTGGAATTGGAATTAGAAGAAGGATCTCTATTGTAATGGACTCATCATCTTCTCAACAACAACAATAAAACAAGGAGACTCAAAAGACCCTCAAGATCAGGAAGAAAGAGGTGAATTCTATAACAATCTGATTGAGAACCAAAACTAAATTATTATCCACCTTTACACAAGGACAAGGGAATCACTTAAAAAGTTTACAACAATTATATATATTGAAAGTGGACGACCCTCAAATCCAAAAAAAACCAAAAGTCCTTCCTCTAACCTCTCAAGATCCCTCAAATAAACTCTTAAACTTTTGTATACATTTTTGTCTCATACAACTCCAAATATCCTCCTAAGAACTTAATTATTTGGACTAAACATAATAAGAGAGCATACATATGTATATTAAACGAGCTTCTACTACTACATACTCTTATTATTATTAACCTTTAACTTTAACTTGTCTGAACTTTAATTATATTGTTCCCTTTGGTTGAAGGGTGGACATTGAATTGAATTGAGAGGGGTCCACATCTCGTCTTCTTCAGTGTAGGACCATCATCATACATGTTTACAATTATTTGGTTGTTTGGAGAAGTTATTCTTCAGACACGATAATATTTAAACCTTTCTCCAGGCCATGATCCAAGCCTAGCCTCTCCTCATATAAAGTTCCAAAGTTTACTGACTCCATCATTAGCCCATTATTTATATACTTTGTCCCCACCTACATCCAACTGAGAGATTCCGAGGTCTCTGGCCTCTTTGGCTGGACTTTTCTGGACAAACAAACCCAGTTGAGCTTGAACTATTATTACCTTCCAGTCAATTGACATTTTTCATCCTTTGAATTTTACAAAGATTTTTGAAGTGGGATGTGATTGTTCTAAGATTTTGAACTTTTTTTAAATTGTTGTGCTGAGGTCACATTGTTTCTGTCAACTTGTTCCTGGAGTATTTTATCTTAATTCTTGATGATTGTGCTTCATCTAGTTTAATTTGGAGTTGTCGTCTAAATAACATCTTGGGTAAGACTAAGAGATTCACTGTTTAAAATAATTTCCCACTCAAAACGTCCAAATATTTTTAAAGAACAATTATCAAGGTCATTTTTTTATTTTAGGATTGCAGATGCGGATTATCGTCAAAACTGAGACAAAGGGATAGGAGGGTTTCGTCAAAGGAGATATTCCATCAATCACCTATCACTGGGAATTGTGATCTCATTCTCTTGACCTTCACCTCATTTAATTTGGGATCCTAATATGCCAATGGTCACTCCTTATCATTCAGATGAATTGATATCAAAATCTAATCCAAGGACAAAGCACTTTCGGATCAATCAGTGTCATTTAGTAATGTTTGGCTATGAGGATCGGAAGGATTTAAATTTGATCATCCAATCCCTAACAATGAGTCTTAATTACGAAGAGACCTGAAATCGATCACCGATCAAGGATAAATTTTGCCTGGGAATATTTGCTCGCTTGAGCTCAAACTAAGAATCTGGACAAAGTCCACTCGAGAAAAACTACTCCTTTCCTGAGGAAATTTTCCGTTTGGAAAACCCAAGATGAGCTTCATCTACTGGAACCCTTCTTTACTTCTTTTTGAAAGTAGCCAAATACTTTCGCCATTTTGAGTCAAAAAATGGACATTAATGGAATGCTTAGGACCCTCAAAAGATAAGAGGTCTGACTTTTATCCATCGAATTGTTCTATCCTAATATTTAAGATGTGTGTTGAACAATACATAGAGTTAATGGAACAAATTCACCCCTGTGTTCAATTAATAATGATAGAATGAAATGATCGAAAATTGCAAGTCCTGCACGGAAAGCCAAATATTGTGTTCATTTCCTTCTTCATTTCAATTGGATTATTGTCCGTGGAAATTCCTGGAGTTAAATTACGACCGGATGGAGAACTGTTGCCTTCAAGGAATCATCAATTTAATGTGTTCAATCTACTTTCTTCAACTTTAAAACTAAATATATGAATATACAATTAAGTAATTTATGAAACTCATTGCCAAAGAAAGCTGAATGACCTCGTGATGGACAGAAAGGAGTTGACTGGATGAAGCAATCCATTGTGTTCATTTACAGTGCAAAGCCATTAATACGTACTTTGTTTCAAATGGTCTGAATAGTTTATGTGTACTCTTGTACAATTTAAAAAATTTGTCAATTAAGAGAAATACAAAGGAACAATTCCTATTATACCAAAGAAAATAACTTCATATTTAAAATTGAAAGTCAGGGACATTAAATCATAGAGCCAGTCTAAGGTTTATAACTTTCAAAACATCTACATTTAGTATTTCAATATAATAATATCTCAATTCTCAATCAATTCGGAAAGTTCCTCAATTTAAAAGTAAAACATTAAAAAGTTCAAAGGGCAAAATTTATTGTTGACAAAATGTCTGGACTGGAGGAGGACGTTAAACTCAGGTGAGTAAATTAATTAATTACTTAAAGCCCGTATGAGCTTCAAACTATAAACTATAGAAGTCCTTTTCTAAAATCTGAACTTAAATCATGCAAAGATCATTATATTTTCCAGCCATGGAAAACTATATAGTTGTGTTATTTTTGTTCATTCCGAGACTATACAAACTTTTGTTATTGAGGCCAAGTATGACCTGATTATGAATCTTGATGAATTCATTTTCACTGTGACAGTGTGATTCACCACCTCACAAACTTATAGGGTTTTTTGTCTGTTAATTGTTCATCTGAACTAAACTACTTTCGATATTTTAGTTAGAAATGCTCTTTGTTCTTGCTATGATAATTTTGTCCGTAAGTTCAAGTGATTGAAACCATAACCTAATTCTATACCTTTTATAAGGCAGGCAACCTGCATTCATTAATGACTACGGGACCAATTACATTTGGTGAAATTCAGAATCATAACACAACTATTATTTAAAGGCTCATTATTGCTAGTACTGACTGGGATAAGGATGTTGTTATCAGTTTTAACATATAGAGCACTGACGTGACTATGAAAAGGACTAACTCATGATTTGACACAAATAATTGTAAATAAGTTTGGTTACTTTTGTTTTTCATTATGTATTGTGATATATGGTTACGTCAGCAGTGTAGGACTAATTACTGGGTCATATTGAGGACACTTTAAAACTTTGACATTTTAGGATTGAATCCTTCCATGAGTGACGAAGTTTAATTCCAAAATCATTCATAAAATATGACACCAGCGTTTTAATTTGTACAAATTCTGTAGGGTTGGTCTTACATTCATTTGCACTTAAAGGTTTACATGTACTTTCAATCATATTTTTTTTTTACAAATAACCCAATCAGAAAGTAACCTTGAGCAGCGGATCGTTACAGATTCAAAGTACTTACAATTACTTTTTCAGCCTTGATGTATAGTATATAACACATTTAAGTTATAAGCTAGTGCATATATTTCATATTCCCCAGTTATGATCCTAGATCTCTTAATTCAGTTATCTAATAATACCATTTTAATTCAAAATTAAACACCTAAGCAGAGGAGCAGTCTTTCCACCTTCCATCCAATGCAATATAACAAATGTTGTGTGTCATCAACTCCGTTATCATATCTTGGTATGCTTGAGATCCGTTACTTTGTAAGATAAACTAGTAATCCAAAATGGATGATGGTTTTTAAAAATAAAATCAAAGATCAAGGAATGGAGTACAAGAGGTGACAGATTGGGCTTGGATCTGACCCTCTTCCTGTCTCATCCTTAAATTTAGGCTAGGTTAGGTTTAGTCTGTATTCTATTTGGATCTTCTCCTGGACAAAAGGAAGAGTCAAGTCAAACTTTTAAATACGTTTATTTACAAAAGAGAAAATAAAATGGGTAGGAGGGCATCAGTGGACATATTCACATTCCTATCCAAGAATGAGGGTGGAGTATGTAGGGTTAAAGTTTTTTTAAAGTATTTTTCTAAAAGATTCATTCCCCTTCAAAATCAGTGGGAGACAATTCTCCATAAATGGTATCAGTTTAACTAGAAATCTTTAAAATTTAACTGCGTTTTCCCCAGACACTCACAAGAACCTAAAGAGAAGAGCATTAAGAGGACAATATTTTTTTTTGTCCCTTTGGTTCATCTCACCCTTCTTCTTGAGAAAGATGCAGTTGATCTTTGGTAAAATCGTCCAGGTGTGTCTTGTCCCCCTGTCTTTGAGATAGGGAATTCAATGCACTTTGAAAATTTGAGATTGAGAATGAAGGGGTTTAGTAAAATGTAGTAAAAAAATTTATTTTGTAGCCCTTGGGTTAATGATATTCTCATTCTTATTGTTAGTAATTGTAGTATGTTGTCTCCAGGTCAGGTGAGACTTGAAGAAGGATAAAAGTACATACGGGAGACACGAAAATAGATTCTTGGTAATCCTTAAGGGTAACTTGGACTTCCGATTTGACCTTTCTTATTTTGACTTTTCTTCCTCCAATTCTCATCTTTATTCTTCGTGCCTCATTATTATTCCTAAAAAGTTTTTTTTCCCTATCTGGAGTGGGTTATATTAGAACAGGACTATTATGGTTCAGAAAATAATGTTTCTTTCTATGGATTTCCTTTATTTGATTTCCTCCCCTTCCAAAATATATTATCCATGGAAATGTTTTTCCCTGGTCTAAATAAAAATAAGCTTGAGCTCCGAGTTTCCTTCCTTCCTTGAGGCAATAATAGAACAAGAAGAATATGAGAAGAGATCATTATGCATGAGATGATATTGGGCAAAGAAGATATGTCTAGTAGCGTCTTTTTGTCCTATTATATTTATGGGGTTGGTCACGGAGGCGGAGGGTATTAGTGGATCCAAGGGTCAACATCTCATTTCTCAGAAGAAGCTGGACAAAAGAAATACAATTTTGATTTGTTAGTATGAATTGGGGCTAAACCTCAAGAAATGTGAGAATAAGTTAGAATAAAGTTCAAGGACATTCGATGTGACCTTTATTGTATGATTATCTTAAACGTCCGCTGTTGTGGTGTGGTTGAGGACGAGATCCATAAAATCGCTCAAATCGTATGGAAACCAATTATAAAAATAACTACAAAAATGGCATAATGTTGTTAAATTTAGTGTCCCAAATCTCAAACCAATGAAAAAGAATAATTGTATTATTATGATTAGTAGAAAGTTTTTGGGTCACAGATTCATTTTTTCATATTCATAATACATTCAAAGCTCAACTTTACGTTTGGCAGTTGTCAGTTCGTGTCTCTTTTAGCGGAATAAGATCTCATTTTTTCAATTAACTCATCCAGCATACAGTAGATTTAAGGTGCCAGTTTATTTAATACGACTTAGACCTCCCTGACAGTCCTCCTAACCCTCAAGGACCAATGTATTATCATCTATTTAGCCATCCTTGGACATTGACAAGATGAAGACGACGAATGTTATGTTATGTGGCTAGACAGACAGGTTAACCCCATCAAGATCATGATGATCTTTAAAAGAGAATGGAAGATCAAAAGGGAACCAAGACGTTTATTTTCTAAATGGAAACCTCCAGTATATGAACGCTCCCTCTCTCTTCTATTTCTATTCTTATGTTAAAATTCATCCAGAAAGAAAGAATACATATTGTGCGTAGAGACTGAAATAATCATTTCCCCCCAACAACTTCCCGTCAAGAAACGTCCTTAAGGAATCCTCAAGGAAGGAATATAGGAACTTGAGATGAGATCTCTTGAAAAACTCACTGACTTTCAGCCTCCTTCATCTCCAAGTGTTTTTGTTCTTTACAAAAAAAGACTTCTGTTCCCTTCTATCTATTTCAATCCACAATTTCCAAGGATGCATAAAGAGAAACTGAAAAAATTTATATGATTTTTTTTTCATCATTTTGTACATTTTACCCGTTATTATACATATTCATAAACCCAAAATTCCTCTACATAGCAATTCAAAACTTCAAATGAGTCTCTTTGAAACATGTCTACCTTCATCTTGCAATTTTTCTTCTCTTAAGAATTTAGTTTAGAATAAGACTAGACTAATGTGAGGAGAAAATCTAAACAATTCAATGTTTGGTTGGATCCTAAAGATATTGAAGCATCTTCAAAATCTAAATCTGACTCTAATGGCTGAATAGTATTTAATATTTTCCTAGTCAAGATACTTCTGCATATCCAGGGACTTAATTTAATTTAACCTGGTGTAGGTCATGCAATGATCCTGTTTTCCAATGATGATGCAATGCCTTATTCAATACCTTTACATTATATATATTTCTCATTTAACTTTATACAACTTTGTAACAAATCTGAATCTTTCACGTTTCATCTTCTTGAACAAAAAAGTTTAATTCCATCTTCCATCTTGCTTGTTCCTTTCATGCATCTGCTGGGACAATGAAGATCCCTTAAGACTTTCTTACTTTTATATTATGCTTGGTATTCTTCGAGGATGAGGGAGAGAAAGCCCTCAAACTCAAATGACTCTGATACTTTTAGTACATTGTTATGAGATTCATGGAAGGAACATATGTTTAATGGTTGGAATTTTTATTAGAAATTCAAATGTATAATCTTCATAATGAAACAAGATAAAAGGAAGACGTTGAAATCTGCTGCATCTTTGTTTCCTGATTGTAGAATTAGAATTAAAAAGAGAAGGGATGGAGTCAGTTATTGATTTCAAAACCGTTACAATTATTAATGTTGAGCATTTCGGGTATTGGAGTTTAATATCAAAGTTATTCCTAAACAGTCTATTCATTCAGGTCTCAAAAATATAGTGGAAATCTTCAGGGTGGCGTTTGTGGATCCTCCTGAGATAAATTTTTGTCACCCTCACTGGAACAAAACCGTGAGAAAAAGCTGAAGACATACGGGGACGGGGAGTATTCCTTGTATCATATGAAGGCTACATTTTCTATCCGATGAAAACTCACTTGATATTTAAACTTCTGTTCTAGTAAAGTTAAGAACCCCATATTTTGACTATACACGAGAGCCTGAATGGTGTAGTACAATTGCACTTACCAAATACTAAATATAGTGTGCTTACGAATGTTTCTTGAAACCATAGTGCATCCGGTTTCCTGTCTCCTCTCCTTCACCTCAAGTCCAGACTACTGCACTACTGGGTTATTTTTAAAAGATGCCATAACCAATTGTTTTGGAATTGAAGGAGTACCAAAGTAACTATACATGTATTTGTGATGCAGGATGTACTATCTCATGGATTTTTTCAAAGTGAATGTCGATTTGGAAAATTACATTTGCTTTATCACTAAAAATATGTATTAAATATAACAAGGGGTATAATTTTATGTGAGATATTTCAATGAAATTGTGGTTCTTTATTCTCAGCATTTAGTCCTAAATGCCCCCTATTTTGCAATTGCACTGTTATTCGACACATTTTTGTTTCTTAACCAAGCCATTTTAGGCGAGTCGCCAAGTTGATCGAAGTGTAGGTTTGTCAAAATTTAAAGATTTTGACTTGACCAGACGTATATGAATCTTTACGTCGTTAAGTAATTTGTGATTTAATGAAATATAATTCGTGGACCTGAAATGTGACTCCATTTCAGAATATTTACTTCCGGTACTTATGTATATCACCCTAGACGAAATTGTTTTTCTTACGATTAGTTAGATTATTGAGGATTTAAGATTAATTTGGTGCCAATGCCAAGTCATGTCCATGTTTAACTTTTACAATTCAGATTACATGGTATAATGTTGCTCAATACCTATATCTGCGGGATATACCTGGCTGTGCATGTGCAACCCTAGATACCCCCTTACTTCCTGGTAAACAAACACCGAATTTTATAGGGGAAAATATCCCTTAAAGATTAAATTTAATTTCATACGATCCCATCCATTTCCTGGTGAATTAGCAAATGGGTTCATTCACCTTTTAAGTGATTCCTCAAAGAAGGTGTGAATTCTTTTTTGGGAAAGGTTTCTTTCACTCTCTAGCCTTTATTTCATGTATTGTCAATTATCCATAATCAAACAATCAGTTTTATGCAGGATCACTAACACCTTAAAAGAAGAAAAATGACAAAGGGGTTAAATCATTTATTGAATTAAACCAATTCAAAAAATAC
>JAQIYE010000687.1:0-11083 GCA_034699765.1 Xenyllodes armatus
TTAGAGCTCCGAGTACATTTGAAAGCTACAAGTTCTAAAAAACACCTTACAAATGACATTCATTTTCTTTTAATTGGGCAATAGATTATCTACTTAAAATATTCTAATGTCACCTAAATGTAAAACCATTGTTCTTGGAAATTAAGCCGTTCTCCAAATTCTGAAATACTTATGGATTTATGTTTGTACATTTTAACAATCTTTTATTTTGACAGGTCATCCATTGGAATTCGCCAAAGAAACTTCGTGTCAAAAATAAACACGCCGAGTTTTTTCGGAATTTGCACTTGACTTTCTTAGAATATGATGGAAATCTTTTAAGACGAGAGTTATTTGGTTGTGGAAGCTCAACAACAACTCGGAACTCGTCCTCTCCATTAGAACAGGTATATTTCTAAAGTTGTTTGATCTGACGCTTGTATGTATTTCTATTAAAGATACCAATGTTTAATTAATAGCCTTGTCAAATTAAGATTACCACAATTTATTACCTAGGATTTTCATATAGTGCTTTACTTCAAAAAGAATTCCTAAATTTCAAAGGATGTCAAACAAATTATTGACTCAATTCCAATTACGACATTCTCGTTTTTTCAAAGTTCGAAGCGTTTTTACTAAAATTTTGCTTATCAAAAATCCCTAACGTTCTCTAGATGATGAGTGAGGATGAGCCATGTTATGAATTTCAAATGGCTCGTGTCACAAAGTATCGAACTCATCTCTTCTATCTCGACTATGACTATGAGACAAACTCGGATCAATCAGAATCAGATGTGACCCTTGTGGCTCATCTCTCAATGGATCGACTTCAAATGATCGAGTCATTAGCTAAACATTGGGAAGGTAATGATTTATTTTCATTCTTCGTACTTCCTACATTACAAATTACACTTGGGCATTTTTAGAGCCAAAAAGAGCACGCATTATTGTATGTACCAAAAGAACAATAAAAACCACACGCATTAAAAAAAAATTGAATTATGCAATTCCACAATGAAGCTCAGTCAGAATCAAACGATTCAAAATTTAGGACAATACAGGGTGTGGGAACATCAAAAATGACAAAATAGGGTTAACAGATTTAAGGATTTGAAAGAAGGGAAGCATCTGTTGAGATGTTTTTAGAGCTCCCTTCCGGCTCAGCTCCCACACCATTTAAGTATGTATTTTGCAAAAGCTCAATAAAATATGGCTAATCAGGAAGGAAAAACAAATACCAAAAGCTATGCTACGATGGGAAGTTGTAGTACACAAGCCTTTACAAAATATTAAATTTGAGTAATTGTTTGTGGTCTTGTGCCATAATAATAATCCCTTTTAAAATGGGAGAGCCCACACCCATACATGATATAATATAAAGTCATAATAAATAAAATGCCCGAATGAATATTACGATCCTCATTAACGATAAGTATGTTTAACTTGTAAAATTGAATGTTACCCTACAAGCACTCATTGCCCCAAAACTGAATTAGCAAAAAATCACTGATTGTTCTGTTACTGAATAATGTTTTTCTTATGGTTTCCAAACAATACTAGGACCAATTAGTCTGGGCCTGTACATGTCTGACACGGAAGCTCAACAATTCCTCAGTTTTGTTCTCAACTCTGAATCACTTGCTCAGCGGAAGAATATAGGTTATCATGTTGTGTACAAAGAAGGGGTAAGTTTATCATTGTTAGCATATAGTCGCTATTTAGTTGTTCATTTACCAATCTTATCCCTCTGATTGTTTTTTTTGAGGACATGAGAACTTAACTTCCAATTTGGATCAATTCATAATTCCATAAAACTACCATTTGCTTCCTTGCATGATTTGACTTGATCTGATTTTAACTTCCTTATCCCTGCTAGAAGAAACGGAAGTTATTATAGGAAATATGTTCTCATCAAATAATAATAATAATATTTGCAGTTTTTGTAGTAACAATTGAAACAAGGAAGAAACATTTCGTAAAAACAGAATACTAGAATAGAAGTTGGCGGCTAGATTTTTTCATTAACCAAAGTTTTCACACGCTTTTCATAATTTTTGGGGAAGCCAAGTGTTTTAAGAAAAAATGCATTAGGATTACAATCAAAATTTGATGGAATTTAATGAATGCGTTTAAGACGGTTCTTTCAGGAATCCCTTCATGTAACGTTCTTAGGAAATCTTAATTTTAATTCAACCCCTAGTGATCTGATGAATAAACTGGTTCCTCTCTTATTAACTTCCTGCCAATTCTCACTTTACAACAATGGGCCTTATAACATAATGTGTAAGAAATGCCTATGATGATGACTCATGATGTATCGAGAGTTCCAACTTCAACGCATCTGTTTCAAGTTCACTCATTATTAAATTATTTATCATCATATCTATATGAATCACCATTAACCAATTGGTCCCTTACTTCAAGGGGTTCACAGAAATTATGGCAAAAAGTTTAAAGACAATGAAACCATTGTTATCCTATCCCTATTCTTCATATTGGGAATAATTGGGTTGATAAGTCTTATTAAAATTGAAAAAAAATTTATGTTTTTAAGAACTGATATTGCAATTTCTTCAAGCAAACTGGATTGAGTTTACAAAAATTTAAGCCTGGTCTGGTCCAAATATATTCTAAAAAATTCAACTAAAAATGCATATATGTAAGAAAATTTAGCCAAAAAAGCTCCAGATGCAAAACAAGGAAAGGAACAGCTTGAACCACTCTAGAAAACAATAATACCACATATGTAATTTAAGTATTATCTTCCTATCTAGCACAATTACAAATCATGTGCAAAAAGTTATAAGAATTCCAGCAGATTATTGTGTGATTTTTCCCTTCATCATCATCAACCCACTCGTCAGTTTTTGCTTGAGTTCCTCCAAATTAAAACATTTCCTTCTTTTCCTTAATCTGTTTTTATGTACTTCTTTTGTGTTTGTTACAGAATTTGTACCCTGTGAACTTTTTACGAAATGTTGCTCTGCGTCAAGTGAGGACGCCATATGAGTTCCTCCTTGACATTGACTTTTTGCCCATGTTGGGCCTCTACAATTCTCTACGTCGAGTCATCTCTAATCTTCACATGGAGGATGGGAACAAAGTGAGTGTGAATTGTCCTTGAGCTTCTTTTTGTGCTTCATTAAGTTACATTTTACAACAAGAACAACAACTTCCTTAACTTGGTCCCAAAAAAATGCCATTTCTTTTTGATAAACGCCATTTTTTTTTGTTTTAGAGGGGGGAATATCTAATACTCAATCTTAAGAATAATTAGCTGTTACATTACATTACATGATTGCGTAGAGTTGTAGTATAATGATGAGAATGAGATTGAAAGGGAACAAATAAGGAACCAGGAATAAAATGTACAAAAAATAAATAAAATTGTGTCAGCTTTATAATTAATCAAGCTTCCGGGAAGGGGTTGAAGTATGAAAGAACAATAGTGAGGGAATATATAGGGTTGTGCAAAAAAAAATTTTTTTGGTTAGGCGTGTTAGGACACAATCACAAATTTGATTTGGCATTTTTCATAGAACAACGGAAATCATAACAATGTTTGTAAATAGAGTCAATTTGTACAAATCTGTGGATTTTTTAAATATGAAAAACTAATTAATGCTAATGCTAAAAACTAAATGAAACTTTATTCATGATGGTCAAGGTTAAGTATTTGCTGTAATGAGAAAGTGTAACAACAATCTTTATGTCGAACTTTTAGAAAATTTGCAGTGAGAGGTTAAACTATGAATGAGTTTCCAATCAGATACGCACGAAGTTCTTAAAAATTCATACATTATATTTTTTATTAAACGATAACTTAAATATTTTAAAGGCTCTCGTGGTTCCTGCCTTTGAGTCTCTTCGGTACCGACTAAATTTCCCAAAAAGTAAGGCTGAGCTCCTCAAAATGTTGGATATGGGAGACCTCTTTACCTTCCGGTATCATGTATGGGCCAAAGGTCACGCAGCCACAAATTACCCTAAATGGAGGTCAGCCACTACACCATATAAGGTAAGGCACCATTCCTTCCTTTAGAAACATAATCAGGCGTGTTACGACAACCGTGTAAATTGTCAAATGGACGTGGAGGAGGCGGATGAGCCCTGCAGTATGGTCTAACAAAAATTGTTCTAATTGAGCATTTAAATCCAATTTTACATTCAAAAAAGTAATAATTAAATTATTGCAATATTAAAATTCATCTTTAAATGTATTCCATGTAGGACCTACCTCCACCATCATTAGAATGACCAGGACTTAGGCACACATGCCCAACTAATATATATTGTTTCCATTCCATTTCATGCATGTGTGGGGCAGGCATACCTATTTTAAGTTTGACTCATCTTCTTCCTCATTACCAAATTACTAGCTCAGGAATACATAGTAAACAACATCAATAATAAACCTACTAAAGGTATGAAAATGCATGTGTACCAAAGGGGTTAGATTATAATTATATCATTCATTCGTATATCATATCATATATTCATTCATCTCAACCATATTTAAGGGCAAGCACTTCACAAATATCATGCAGTATGTCCTGGGACAAACAGACATGACAATCACAATAAAGATGGGTTCTTCCTAAATTGTTTACTAACTCTTAGAACCAGAAGAAGAAGAGCAAGTCTAATTATTTTAGTGACTAAAGGGTATCTTCCTTGTTTTTTTTTTATCCCACTCCTTCAGCTAACTATGACCAATTATCATCCGTCATCTTCCTAGCCCCAGAACAATAAAAAAAACTCATGCGGAAATGAAGTGGGGGTTTATAGTACAAATAATCAAATCAGAGTCACACCTTGACTTTTATAATGATCCTTCCCTCCTTGATGACCTGACCATAAAAACAGGCCTAAGCAATATACAATTCGTAGAATTTTATTAATGTAACAATTCGAGGCTCGTGGTAAAATTATATCAGGGATTTAATATATATTGTCACGAAATTATCAAAGTCTAACAAAAGCGGAGATTAATGTTTTGTGTTTAAGTGTAATTGAGTTAATTAGATATTTAGAGAATGTATTTCAATGAAATTTAATGCAATTTTGCATATTCAATGTCAAATGAAATATGCATTTTTTGACATAGGTCATAAATGAATTGACCTTTAATTAAATAAACCTGCTCTTGTAATTTTTATGCATGCACATTTTCGATGTTGTTGATATAAAATTGCAGTATAACGTAGTGGAAACACTTCGGATTCAGATTCGTTGGACGAACTCATCTTCATTCTCAGAGTTAATTCAAATTTATGTCTAGCCAAAGCCAAGCTACCTAATTCAAAATCAGCACAATTTCAAGGGCTTCATACAAATGCTATTATAGTGTGCATGCTATTCGATGGGCCAATTCTTGAAGACTTCGCCATTGTGTTTGAAAAAAATTGTGAGTGAGTCTATAATATTTCAGTAGTATATCCTCCTCCCGATTTGATTACTTAATCTTACATTAAAACCCTCATTTTAGCATCAAGTTCATTCACTTGGACATTAAGAATAATAGTAATCTTTTGTGACACTTGTCTTACAAATAATATTATAAAATTACAGACGAACAGGATTATTATTAGGGCACTATAACTGAAGCAGTGGGTTTATAGTAAGTTCTAAAAGACCACTGGGGCACTACCTAAAAACTCACTTCTAGCGTTATTCAACAAAGGATTTCCCAAAGAAATGTAAAATGCTTCCATAAAATCAAAAATAATTTGGTGCTAAGGCAAGGCTGCTGCCTTAAAAAATACATGATGAACAAGAATAAGAAACCAGAGACATCATGTCATTCATGATTGTCTTGAATTCTCATCTTCTTGATCCAGAAGAGGTCCCATTGTTCCATAATAGACTCCATATCCTTACTATTACTACTGTCCAAAATAACAACAACATTGTTCAACCAGTGTGACATGACGACCAAAAGACGGCGTTATGGGACTCTGAACAAGGGGATGTTAATGTAGGAAAGAAATCATTCAGGGGCTTTTTTGGTTACAAAAAAAAGAATTTTGAGATTCCACGGTCTTCCTACGACGGCCATGCCAGGATGAACTCAAGGACTTTTTCACTTACTTCCCTTTGTGCCAAAAATAAAAGAACAACAAATGAAATTCCAATGGGACTCACCTATATAAATCCTTTTGGGAATTCTTTTACTATTATTATTTTTTTGAATGGAGAGACTCTTTAATTCAAACAGTTCCGTCTTTTAGGGAAAAAATACTCCCAAAATAATAATGATCAAAATCTCAAAAAAAAATGCTTTTTGTGTAAAAAATGCCTTCTTTTGATATAAAACTCTTTGGCTTCACATCATGATTCATGATGATGAATGAACGGATTGGTTAAGTGACTGACTGACGGACTGACTGACAATTTTTGAATTGAATAGAATTTAGGCCTAAATTTAGGAACTGGGGCACTTGGGCGAGTAGATATGAAGATGAACCGATGGGTGGTTTATATTTCATCTATCACATTTTGGGCTAATAAAAAACAAAACAAAGAGACTGTACAGTACAGTACACTTTGAATCAACAGTGCAGGAAGACCCTTGAATGAACACAATTCCTTAAAATAGCGTTTGAGGGCTACCAATTTTCCTTGAGATTTGTTGTGGCTAGGGGATAATGATGAACCTGAGAAATATGTATCAAACTTAAAATTATTTTTAGAAGCATTTGGTTTTTGGTTCTGCAAGAATGATATTTGTAGAATGAGGAAGACAGATAAGAAATACTTTTGGGTGTTGAATTTTTAGCCCGGAATACCTATATGTTATAAGATTTCTTTTTGTGCAAATTAAATTGATGATGATCAAGTATTTGTTTCCCGTACTTACTCTAATAAAACGTCTTGTTTTTTTTTTCAATGGGTAAACAGGTAAATTGGGAACCGGATTTTGAGCCATATCTTGTGGTTCGTCGTGACATTCCTGAATTTGACTTGAGGTTTGCTGGTTTTGGATGGAACAAAGTTTCTCATGTCATGGAGTTGGAGGCACAAGGCTACCAATTTGTTGTTCTTCCAAATGCTTTTGTCATTCATATGCCACATGCCCCAAGCCTTGACATTGCCAAATATCGTTCAAATCCTCTTTACAAAAGGTGAGGTGGGAAATCATTCAATTGCTCAAAAGGATCCTACATAAAAAATTTAAGCTTTGAACTTTTTGTCATACCTTCGATTTTACAGGTGCTTAGACAATCTCAAAGAAGAGTTTACAAAAGACCTTTCCAACAAATATGGGAAGAAATTTTTACCTGAGAAATAAAACGCCGGACAATTTTTTGGATCTACAATCTTCAATTGAGCTTTCTTCACATTTCCATCAATCAATCTTTCTAGATTTTATTTGTTTAGTTCGCCTGTCCATTCAAGGAGAATTTTTTTTATTTATTTCGAATAAGTTTATACTATTTAAGTAATGATTTTTAAATTTACTATTACCTTTAGCCCTACCTACTAAACTTTTAAGTTACAACGTGATCATCCCAGCTTTAAGGTATAAAAACCCTGATTCACATATTAATTTGACTATCGAATATGTTGTGATGTTACTAAACTACTTATAAGTGTTTCAAGCTAAAACTAATTCAGGCATCTCAATCTACTGTATTTTAGGATTAAATTTATAATTGATATAATAAAAAATTTGCATCTTTCCAATTCAACAACACTTCATATTTTTTTCAAACAATTCCTGGATGATGCACTTAAGTTAGCTCCTGGATGCTGCACTTAAAAATTTAGTCTTAACCACGCAACTCTTAAATGAGTTGTCGAAAAAAAATTCCCAGTACCATTAACACTAAATTATTTATTTTTCATATGAAGGAAGAAACAGGTCCGAAATTCAATACTTTCTCAGACCCACGGGCTCATTTGTCACCAACATGTAGACCAACTTGACGAACTTGACGGAAAGGTTTGTTTTCACTAGTACACTCATCCTGTTGTTGAGAAATACCAAAAGATCCGGATTCTTTTTTAACACAGAGCCCATGAAGGGACACCAGATGAAAAATTATTTCACCAAGTTCCGATTTCCAGTTCCTGTGAATTGAATCCCGTCATGTGTGATGTTGTAAGGTTTAACCCTGTGGGGTCCTTTTTAATGTTTTGCAGACAAATTAACAGAACCGAAAAGTGACAAAAAACTAGTTTATATAGTCAGATCGGATCGGATTCATGATTATGCCCGGTTGAGTGATTAACCATTTTGAGGACAGCCCTGCTATCTCCTGAGGAGAATTTTGAGGATACTTTCCAAACATGTAAATAACTCATTTTAAAAGCATCAATTTTTCAAAATTCGACTAGCATGACTTAGTTGATTAAAAAAGTGGGCATGTCAAATGCATATTCCAAACCGTTAAGAGCCACACTCAAATCGGTCCGGGAAAAGTAGTAGAATTATGAGGCCCTTCCACTTACTTCCTTTAAAATGTTCACATGAAAGGATCAGAGCAGAACCGAACCTGACACCAATCCATTTCACACGTGTTACTGTCCTTGGTTAACTAAAAGTAGGATCAAGTGTCTGGCAGGTCATAAAAGAAAACATGGATTCGAGGCTTGAAACTTTTCGGTAACAATTAAGTTGACCCTCCCTTGGTAAAAAGTATTTTACTGATTAAGGCTCCAACTCCACAAGAACTATTTTACAATTTGTCATTTTCTGTGACGACGAGTTACCGAATTCCTCTCTTTTTCAATAACATTAAAGTCTCAAATGCTGAGTTTTCTCTAGGCTTAAAACAAATGAGAAAAATGAACAATATAAAATCAAATTTTTAAGTACATGAAAACAAAATCTCCTTCAGGAATAAGCTCGAACAAATGTGATTTGGCGATAAAAGTGGGCAGTAAATGTACCAGCGTTAGTTCTACATCTCAAGCCATGAATTAAACACCGTTTTATTATAGTATTAAGATTAGATTGAATTAAACTTTCCGTCTGTGACATTGTTTAATCACTGTATTGAGGTGGGCCGGGTCAAATTTTGATTTTGAACAATTACGTTATGGCTTAACCACTTTTGTAAATAAAAGCATAGTAAAACTTTCAAAATATTTACATAAAGTACATCGAATCAATTTTGTGAATGTACCTGGGGAAGCGTTTATAAGGATTCCAGGTTTCAACTTGACTCAATTTACACTAAAAAAACAAGAAATCTAAAACCAAAGGGTAATAGTCCCAGTGACGATCAAAAGAAAAATACCCGGGACACTGGAGGATTTGGAAAGGAAAAGGTCAGGTTACTCACTCACATGTCCTCATCATCATTCTCATTCTCCCATTACCATTTTTGACCTAACAGAAATTCTGGATAGACAGGGCTCATCTACAGAGAGATCTTCCAAAAACATTTGTCACAAAAACAACCCCCTTTCTACAAGATAGTTACTGATATATGTAAGTGGGAATTGTATGAGAATTTTGGAATGATTTAGTACCAAAAATTCAGCTTAAATACTTTTGAAAGTTTGAAAATAACTTTGAGGCTGCTCAAAAACATTCACTTGAACAACAAGTGGTTCTTCATATAACTTTGTTCCCAGGCAGGCAGGGTAAAAAATTAAAATGGAATGTTTAAACGAAGAGGCAGTTGACATCTTGAATCCTCATCCATGTAGGTTGTAACATAATATCTTTTTAGAAACAAAATAGAGTTTGTAGCATGATTATTTCCAAGGAGGACTCAAAAACCTGTTGTACTCGTACATCCGGATGCCTTTTTTCTTTGAAAAACTTGAGATGATTCTAAAAGTAAATCCATTTCAACCCCCATCATCCCCATCAGCATATCCTTAACTTAACCCTAGTCCGAAAGCATTTCTAAATTTTTATATTTCTCATGACGATCCCCAAGGGATAGGTAAAGTCTCTCAACGTCTCCACTTAATTGAAATTCCGGATTAAGAAAATATTTGTACTTACAAGTTTAAATTTAGTAAATGATGATGTTAGAGTAAAAATTAGCTAAATGCACATAAAATAAGGAATTGATTCTTTAATGTCTAAAAGGAAGTTTACAAAAATCCTCACTTTTGATTCTATAAATGAAGTATCGTTTAAGGGGCTCATGCCACATACAAAATCATCCTGAAGAAATTCAATGCTAAAAATGGTGTATACATGCAGTCATCCTTTTAGCCTTACAAATATACACAGAACACAAGACAACAAAAAAAGGAATGCCTGAAGGCCCTTTAAGAACAAGACAATTAACTTCCCGTCTTATTTCCGTTTCAAAATGGGTGGGGTTCTCTGGATGATGGGGATTGGGGTGGTGGTTGTTATTTTTGTAATGATGATAACTCCTGAGAAAAATAAGAAGACAACAAAAAAACATTTATTTTATTTCTTAAAAAAGGAAGTCAAAGAATAAAAACCAAAATATAGAACTAAAAGTGTACCTTTTAGAGCTTCATTCGGTCCGAATTAAGAGCTTTGCTTCGACTACAAGAATTTGTTATTACGATCCGATTGATTTAAGCTAATCAAATTGAACCCAATCAATTGCAATAATGTTAATGTGGATTTTCTTTTATAAAATGCCCTTCATATTAGATTGACCCACATTAATTTTTTTTATCCAGTTTAATCTCTACTCATCTTCTTATTTGTCAGTCATCCATCGAGATTTTATTGTGATTTGTATTCTTTTCAAAAATCTCTTTGTTTATCCTGTATTATGAAATGATACTCCTCTTCCTCATCCTCATCACTACATATTATTATGGTATCTGAAGCATTGACCATTATGCATTCGTATTTTCTGTCTGTCTGTCAGAAGACACTCTAACTTTTTAACGTTTTCGATTTTCGAACTGAAACTTTCGGAATACATTCATATTGGCACTAGCTCCATTGAGTTCGCGAATCAGCATTCCAGCATTAACGGTTCGCGTTTTATTGCGAAATTTCGGTCGAAAATCATTATCTGCGGCATAGGGTGTGCAGGGGGTTCACTCTGACAACAACATATAAAATTGGTGTAATTCGACGCGTCTCATTATGGCAAACAACATTAACATTGAGCATTTTGACCTAGGTCAAACGGTTTGACCTCTAGAG
>JAQIYE010000688.1:0-11083 GCA_034699765.1 Xenyllodes armatus
GCTGAATTTTCAAATTCAAATCCACATATTGAGATGAAGGAGGACTTTGTTCCATGATACTCCACAAATATAAATACAAACACAACAAATATTTCCAGTCATTATAAGTATCTCATGTTTGTTTCTGGATTTTGCACAAATAAGGAGACAAATGGGATCTAGATCTAGAAAAATTGCAACAATAACAAAAAGAAATCTCATTGAAAAGTTGATTGGAAGTGGATACCCTCAAAAGGTAAAAGGGATCACCTTAATCTTACGATTAGTCCTAATTCGATCATTACAATTATTACAAAATTTCATCATTCTCAATTGCTACTGCATAGACTTGATTTCTTAGAATGCATATTTAAATCGTATTACTAAACCCTTTCATAGGAAGAAAAAAACTTCATCTCACTTTCCCTCAAAATTGGTTTTGTGTATAAATTCTTTCAAAATACAAGGTCCGTAACTTTTTAATTAATATAAGAAAGCTACAAGGTAAAATAAATATTTTTTTTACTTACAATAAGTAGTGTACTAATAGCATCTAATGTATTCTAAACTAGTGAATGCTTTGATTGGTAGAATTCTTGACTTTAAAAATGTCCCTTGTCCGTCCCTCTCCATAAATGCTTTGTGGTACAACTTGGAGATCACAATTTTTGACAGTGTGAGAGCTCCAACATTTGTTCTTAAAGTTAAATTCCTAAAACACAGATAACATTTACTAGTAATTAACAATTAAACATTTAAACGATCATCCTATAATAGCGTGGAAGAAAAATTTTAAGTCAGCATGTATTTCTGCTCGGCGGTCAGTCAAGACCAGAGAAAGTATCCTTTATACTTTCTCCAATTAAATTGCATGGAGAAAGCACAAATTTTCAAGGTGTTTTAACTTAACCTCCCATTCTAATCCTGACTGGATGATAATACCCAATATTGTAATGGATTCCAAAAACAAGATAAATATTCAGAAAAAAAAACAAATTGAAAACACTGGGAATCTTATGATAGAAAAATAAAGCTTTCTCAATTTAACAACATAACAAATAGGGTAGTACAAAAATCTAGGTAATAAAAAACTTTGGTGTGTTCTGTCCGACTAAATTTCGATCATATGAGCAGAGTAGTTAAGTTAATGAGACTAGGATGACCTTTTCCTTTGTGTCAACGTAGTTATGCAGGGTGAGGGGAGATGAGACTTGTTCACGGTTTGCGCCTAAGTTGGTTGTAAAACAATTGAGCCTAAATATCTATAACAATACTAACAAATTGTCCTATTTTTAAAACTACAAGTTTGCAAAACAATAGTACTCAGGAGGACTTGGTGGAAGTGGATCTGGTGGATCTCTCCACTTCCTTTTCTTCCTTCCTCATGGGGTATCAGCAAGGTAGCCTTCCTTAATCAATTGTTTCATTTTTCGTGGTGAGGCTTCCAATTTCCCTTGATTAATGAGCTTGACCTCTTGAAGTTTCTTTGCTTCAATTTTCTTTTCCCATTCAGACCAACCATGGAATCGATTGTTCATACTCTTGTGTTGATAGAAGACAAGACAAATCCGAGATGGGTAGAGTCGATTCGGAGTCTTGACTGAAGTAGTTGCATGCATCTCATGTTTTGCACATTGAAGGATCACAGCCCCATGAGAGAGGGCTATTGCAACCCCACCAAGATGAGAGTCCTTGAATGCATCCTCATTATCAGAGTACGTCTCATTGACCTCTGGGATCACTTTGGGTTTTGGTGGAGCAACAAAACAAGGTGGTGGGGGTGGAGGTGGAGCATGAGTTCCTGAGATAAATGAAGGGAGTGGAGTACCCCAAGGACTTGAGGGATGATGATGTGAGTGCATACTCGCAGCAGCCGCTGCTGCAGCTGCATGTTGCATTGTTGAGGATGACATGAAACTGGGTTGAGAACCATATGGATTATACTGACCCATATGAGGGAATGGGGAAGGATTCATATTGAGTGATGACATTTGACTATGTGGATGATAAGGATTAGCTGATTGACCCACAACAGAAGGATTTAATGGGGTTGAGCCGTAGCCTCCATGAGAATAACCCGAGGATCCCATTGCCATTGGATTTGGATTCCATGGGGTCATGGGCGGCATGTTCATATTCATTCCCATTCCAAAGGCAGCAGCATGATGTGAATGTGGATCCATCCCACTTGGTGGTGGTCCAAAAGATGATGGACTCACATAATTTGAGGAGGAGTGTAATGAAGGCACGCAACTTCCAGCTGGCCCACCTCCTCCGCCAACCCCAGATGGTACTGATGAAAGGCACGAGGAGGGATGTGAAGGATGTTGTGGTTGAGGATGATAAAGACTAGAATTATTTGTGGGGGTAGATTGTGAGCCATAGCCGGAACTGGAACTTGACCCAGAAGAAGAACCAAAATATGAGGATCCAGGATCTGTAGGAAAAGCTGGGACCCCTGAGGATCCTAAGCTGCTGCTGCTCGTTGAATTTGATTGTTGGTGATGACTTGAAGATTTACTTGAACGGTTTGATGTATTGTCCGTTGGGGGAGGACTTGCCCTTCCTGGGACTGCCATCGATGATAGCATTGAGAGAGACTCAGCCTCGGTCATAAAAGTATGACGGAAAGATGGCAAGATGGAAGGGCTCATGCTTGTGTACCCTGGAGTAGTTGCCATTGAGCTGCCACCAACCCCAGCACCACCAGATGGTCCACCACAATGATTGAGAAGAGAATTCGCATTGCTCACAGATACTGATGGAACTCCTGAGGAACCTCGGCTATTGGATAAGTCAAGATTATGGCCAAATTGTGAAGGGGTGGAGTACTGTGGTGGTGGAGGTCCAAGACCAGCATCAAAGTATGAACGAAATGGTCCTGCCCCTCCTTGTCCAGGAACCCCAGCCTGAGACCCGTAAGGATTAGAGCTCCAAAGGGATGATCCTCCATCCGAATCTAAAAATTAAAGAACTCCCGTTAATTTAAATATCCTGGAAGGAATTCAAAGTGCAAGCTAATAAATTAGGATTGGAAGATTACTGAAAGCGTTTGTTGGATGTCCATGAGGATGATGAGGATGAAACCTTGAGTCAAACAACTCATTTCCAGGATTAGGTCCACCACTCAACTCTTCAAAAAGAGACATTTTTTCCCTTTTCATTGGTGGGGGCATCGTGAGGGATGAAAGTTCAGATGAGTACAAGTCTGAGGAGGACTTTGATGAACCTGAATGATGGTGAGATGATGAACCCCCGCCACTACTGCTACTTCCTCCACTTGGGGGCTTCGTTTTTCCTCGACGTCGGGATGGGAGGAGTGGCACCTTACGAATTCGAACTTTGGACGGGTATCTGAAACGAGAAAACCCATAAAATTGTTAAATTTAAATATCAGACCAGCAGAAGCCAGTGGATAAAATGCATTTTAAAATGTCCTGTCTTACTTTTTCAGTACTTCAAGTTGACCTTTCTTAATCTTTTGTTTTTGACCTTCCTTTGAACCATATTCATCACTTTCGTCTAACTTGTACAAGGGCAAGACATGGTACTGCTCATCCTCACCCTTTCCAAGAGCTCGATGTCTCGTGAACGCTACCGTCTGTTGTCCAAAGAGGGAATCCATTAAAATTCCCATCACATTGCAAAATATCAATAGTAAGATTTGTCCAAAGATCATTACATACCAGTGTACAGCCATTCATCATATTATGAGCATCCTTATGAGCATGAGAACAATAGTCAAGGCAAGCAGTGACTCCAGAAAAGGGTCGACCTGGACGATAACCCAGTCGACACTCCAAACCTTCATTCTCATGTTCAATTTGATTTCGATAGGATTCTGGAGCAACTCTTTCATAAAGAGGGGACAAGTGTGTGGCCAAGTGTTGGATTTTCTCCTCGAGCTCCGCTTCCTAAATTGTAAGAATAGTTCAATGGAATTTAAAAAAATAACACAGTCATCAGGATCAAAAGACTCATCTTTAATTGTTTCAACATTTTATAATCTACCAATAAATATTGCCAACTCAGGTCAAAGAAAAGCAGTCCAATCATCATATGAAACCCCTTCGTTTTTCCTTCTTTAGTCCAAACTCAAAATCATTCAAGAGTGAAAGTGGAGAAAGTCAAAGGTACTATGGACATGGATACCTAAACATAGCCTTGAAGAAAGTTTTTAACTTTTCCTTCCTTTTCCTTCTGATAATAAAAATTGCGTTCATAAATCATGACTCAAATTCCCTTACGTAATGTAATTACATTGGCAAAATTGCTTCTTGGCTCCTTGATTTATGTCAAGTTAAATTTTCAGGAGAAGATGAAAGTTTAGAACCAAATCAATAAAATTCCATAGTTGCCAAATAGAAGAAAGAGGGAAAAGCAGAGGGGAGACAGACGGGGAAAGGTTCGACTTTCAATCCGGTATCCCCCATAAAATGTTTTCATGTTTTAAAACTTAGAGAGAGTGTGTACCAAAGTACCAGCAGAGCAGGCTGTTTCTCATTTCTCATTACTTTAACAGTAGGAAGAAACTCGATTTCCTCTGCGCGCACCAAAATACATTAGATTAGAACCCAACCCCAGAAAAGAGAGGTCTCTAGTCTAGTCATCAGACGAGAGAAAGTCAATTTAATTAAAACCTCAGGAAAACTAATTCGTGTTGGGAGCCCTGATGTGCTTCAATTTCAATTCCATTATTAAAGGTTCCACCCAGAAAGAGGAAATGAAGAATGTAAATTACTATTCCTCCAACCTCCATGTACCCTTAGAATGTATTTCATAATAATTATTACAATTTTCTTACCTCATGTTCCTCTGTAAGTCGGAATTTACGAACATTTCGACTCCGAGCATACTTGCACCCATTAAAAAACATTGACCATGCACATCCAAAGGAATAGGCTGCTCCACATGTATCAGGGTCTACCCCTTGACATGCACATGACCTTTGTTCATTTGTATCACTCCGTCGTGTTGTAGGGATCCCAAAACGATTTATTTTATACACAATAGTATCATAGAGATTGTCTGCAAAATGGGGTGGGACTCCTTCCCAAAGAACACAACAAACCACAATCCAGGCCGTGGCACACTTGTGACCCTTTCGTTGCTTAACAAGAAATAACAATTGTTCCTCATAGCCACCACGACGAATGATCTAAGGGGAAAAGAAATAAAATCATAGGAATTAGAAACATAGGAATTAGAAACCAGAAAAAAATGTTCCACATTCCCTTTCCTCCTGTTGTTTCTACTGTAAAACTCACCCATTTTGCCAATGGACACCCTTGACTCGTCTTCCCCTCCTTTCCCGTGTATACAACTTTCTCAAAACGGAGTTGTGGGCCACGAAACCCAGTTCGTATCTCTAACATTTCCCTTAGTTCCGGTAAGCTATGAGCAGCCCCAAGGTGTGTATAAAATGGTCCGGGTTCTGGATGAACTTCATCAATTGGGAAACAACCACACTCAACCAGGGGAACATCCTTTTTATCCTTTTTATTATTGACTAGGTCATCATCTTCAAGGAGAGTCCCGGTCCCAGAGTCATCCGTGACCTCTCTCTTTGGAAGGAGAGACTCTTCTTTCCCATGATCTATTGTTATATTTTTCTCTTCTTTCTCCCTGTAAACATACTCATCCTTGACCCTGTACTTGGAGGAGGAGTCCTTTGATTGATAGGTATGATGATGATGGGAAGAAGAATTACTGGAGGAAGAGGCAAGACCAGCAATAAATTCCTTGGCTGGTTTCCCTGTTGTACTCTCAATATATTCTGCACAATTCCTTTCCCTTTCCTCAAGGAGAGTCTCAGAATTGACTTGTTTGGATTTTTTCCATGGCCGTTTCTTTTTTGAGGATGATGGTTTAGAGTCAACACTATTAGCTGTACTTGTATTACTTGCATTTGGTGACCCCTCATCCCCACCTCCGCCACCACTGACCCCGTCAGTCATCATGAGTCTCTGTGAGAGGGAGTCATCTCCTCCACGTCCACTCCCTTGACTCTTCCCTGTCTCACTCCCTTGACTCGAATTAGAATTTGAATGAGAATGTTGTGAAATGGGTGCAGGGGAAACCTGAGGATGATGACCTTGGCCCTGTTCAGAGTCAAGGATAGTCCCAGATTGAACTCGATTCTTTTTCTTTTTAGGTTTTTTAACTTTTGGGGGTAAGTTAGACGAAGATGAGTTTTGAGAGGATGGAGGTGGAGGACCATCTGGAGTTGTCATTTGTCCTCCTCCAGACTCTGGACCACCAGGATGATGGTAAGAAGGGATTGGACCTTGAGGATGTCCATAATTATTATAAGCCCCATTGTTGTGTGACACTGGTCCCCCACCACCCCCAGGGGCCGAAGTTGAACCAAGACCACCAAATTCATTCATATGACCATGAAGGACTGCCTCAAAATTATTTTCATCAAAGTCAGTCCTGCTGGCTCTTCTCCCTTGTTTCCCAACCAGTTGGATTGAGTCACCCCCACCACCACAAGAAGAAGGATCGATTTTAAGTCCATTCTCTGAAAGTTTGATGTCTCGACGTGAGTCTCCTCCACCAGGATTCGACGCGTTACTCAAACTATTTCGTCTTTGATTTCCAGTACCACTACTGTAGTCTTCTGCCCCTCCTGGAGGACCTCCATAATTTTCAGAATAGGGTGAGGGTTGACTAGGAGGACCACCTGGATATGGATGGTATGGGTCAAAGGCTCGTCGACCTGACTCACCCCCTTGGGGTTGTCCACCAAAGGACTCATAGTAAATTGGACTAGGTTGAGTTTGGTAATAACCTTGAGGATGATGACCATAGTAACCTTGGGGTTGAGAGTATTGGGATTGCTGTTGGATCATGTCCCCGTCTGATGAGGTTTTGGAGTCACCTGGATACCTACTTGAATTGTGTCGGGAAGGTGGTAGATACCCAGGGATCTAAAGGGGCATAAAAATAACAATAGATAATTAGTCTATATTGAGATGGAACTTTCCATATACAAATCCTTGAAATTGAAACTGACCTCATTTGGGTGACCCGTACTCTCATTGGATCCACCACTACTCTTTGAACCCTCAATCGTCCCATTTATATAATTATCATAACTATTATGATGGGATTGAGGTCCACTTGACATTGGAGGACTACTCTCATTTGACGAATGACTGGAACTCCCATTCAATCCACCAGATCCATTCAGGTGACCTCCTGGGGGTCTCCTTGAGCTAGGGAGTTGTGGGGGTGGTCCACCATAAGGAATGGACTGAAGATGATTTGGTGGACTTGGTCCACCAGGGTAATTTGACATATCTTGAGCACCTCCACCATTCCCATTTACAGGAGGATTACTAGAAGGGGGCTGTTGGGAAGGATAATTTGGAATGTTCATGTTGAAGGTGGGGTTGGAGGGACCAGTTGAACCAGGAGGACTGTGAGAGTGAAGACTGGAGGAACTATTAAAACCTGAGGTCATTCCACCATTCCCATCTTGAGGTGGTGGGGGTAAGAGTCCTGGATTATTGTAGCCTCCTCCTGGAGAGGATGACCATGGGTCAGGTGGAGAGGGTCTACTGGGTCCATTCCCTGATGGATTACTAGCATTATGAGTCCAAAATTGATTTTCTCGAGAAGACGAAAAGTCACCAGACGACTCTCCTCCACTACCACTACCACCACCAGAGGATGAGATAGGCCCACTTCCGGTGTAGTAGGGTGACATTCCAGGCTACAAAAGAAAAACAGAAAAAAGTGAGATTATGTATAAAGGATACAAAAATAAACTCCCTAACACCATATCCTCCTCCTGAATTTCTTCGTTTTCTTTTTAACTGGAATCTACTGATTCCGATTCCGACGAAAAGTTATTATTATCATCTTAAATCCGGATACAGACTGAAAGAATACAGATTAGAATGGTCTTTTCCTTCTCTTGGCTATCGATTATAATTCATGACTTAATACCATATTCTAAAAGTGATTTAAGAAATTAAATCTGGATTAAATGTAAACATTAAAACATAATTTCATCACTGCACTTTAACATTATCCTTTGACTCCAATTTAACCGTGTTCCAGGTAATCCATCTTTTGTAACTGTTATAAAGATATAATGCTGATCATTCAATGAAAAACAAAACGAAACTGAAGCATTACAGAAAGAAATAGGTTTATCATCATCAATTTGATTAGGCATTTAAATAAATAATCATCAAAGTTATCAAATTAAAGATCAATCAGGTTAAATTAAAGAAAATGATTACAAAATCAACAGCCCATTTTTATCTTTTTCGTGGGAACCTCCCACCAAGAATCTGTTTCCTGTTGGGCTTTCCCTTCTCGTAAATTTGAAGAAGTAGAAGTGAAAGTGATCCATATTTCTTATTGAGACTAAACATTAAAAGTCTCTTCTTATAGACTCATTAAGATTAAGAACTCCACCCAATCCTCATTTTCAACCTGAAATCAAATGGATCCAAATCCAAACTCCCATTTCATAATTTCTCATCCCAATTCCTATGGGTCAATAAATTATACTAGGAATCATAATTATGGATGTCCATTCTTTCCTTTCCTCTTGATCAAGTACCCACATCATTTACATTAACTAAAATGAAGGTTTGAGTTATTTATAAGTTATAATTACAAGTATTACTCTATCTTTCTAGCTCAACTCAACCAACCAGTTTCTTCACTGATATTACAATGGTCCTGTGAGTATATTAAGCAACCCAAACTCAAAGAAAAGGGCAAAAATGTTGGAAATATATTAATAATGAGATTGGTTGTAGTTGTAATTTCAAGTTGTAAGTAAGGTAGAGTCAGAGAGTTAGTTTGAGCAGTTGTTGTTGGTTGGAACTTGAATAAGGTTTCATCAGAAACCCATTAATCATGAGACTGTCAAGGGCTTCAGAGTTTATAGTTGGTTCCACCAACATATATTATGAAATGAAACTCCAATTCCATGATATATTGGGCAACTCAGAAAAAGTGAGTTAGGGGCCTTATTGTTCCATATAAGGGTCTTCTACTAAAGTAAGAATATCTGGACCATTTTCCATTTTCTTAAGGGCCCTCATCTCATCCTCATCATCATCCTTCTTATTCATATTATATTATAATAATATATTTTTAGAAACAGAAGGGACACCTTCTGTCTCTCTGTCTAATAATGGCACAACAGAGAACATCTGTGACTCCAAAAGAAGGAAGGGAAAGTGTCCATGATTGTTATGGATGGGAAAATGGGAACAATTCATTTCATATGCAATATTGTTTTTTTCAGCTTCAACGGAAACTAGAACATTTGACAAGAAAGAATGTACAATCCAATTTTCACCGTCATCATCCTCTACTCATATTTAAATACACAAATTGTCTCAAGTCATCTCTACCAAAGGTGTCAAAAATCCTAATATCAACATTACAAGATTGTATTTTATTGTTATGAAATTTCGGGATCATCATGCTCAGGTTTCTGTCTTTTATTATCCATCCCAAATTTGTAAGATCTAGATCTAAATGAATCATTCAAAATGTCAAAGTCATGTAAAATTTTCATATCCAGCACATTATACTCAAATGTTATCTGTATAGATTCCTATGTCACATTACTACCCACTTCATTGACTTTTACCTCTCCAACTGGATGAATTACAATAGATTTTCTCACGGGTGGAAAAGGATCTACACTCGTAAATCAATCTTTAAAGGAAAACTAACTCACGTCAGTAATAGCCCTAATCAGTCGAATTTAAAATTCAGTAAATTATTTGAATTCAGGAATTATCGCAAACTGATCATAAAACATGATATTTCTATTTTCTAAAATCTAAACAAAGTTTCAGTTTTGATAATTTTGAAATTCATAAAATTTTAGTTTAGATCCACAGCCTCTCCACTTTCATTTTACATTTCATAATACAAGACCTTTGGAAAGTTACTGCTGCTCTGAGACCGGATGAGGATTTTACAGTTTACACCAACTAATTTGTTATGCTATTACGTTACTATTATGTGCCCTAACCTCGAATTACCTTGAATAAAATTCAAACCATGATTCATTTGTGTATGTACATGTACATATTTTCAATTCCTAGTTTTGAAACCACCTCTGCAGAAACCCCACATTTTTCTTTCTTTATTGTCGTGCCCAAAACTCCAAATCCCAAGTCAAGCCATGTGGAGAACGGACGGACATACATATTAAAATCATAGGAGCAAAGAGCTCAAGCAGAATAGAAATAGAGAGAACAATACAATAACAATAAACCTTGTCCAATTCGATACTAGAGAGTACAAACACGTACAAACTCATGAGTTTCTCCAGCAGGCTTGCTTGACTCCAATTTGATATTCGACCAGAGATGTGTATTCTATACTTATAAACTATAAAGTATACTTCCCCATCATAGAATATAATTTACAATAATCGAATTTCAACTTCCACCCTCTCGATATCCTCTTCCGTTCCTACCCTCTCTCTATTCTATTCCTAATCATTCCAAAAAGGCCAACTAACAAAGTTGTTATTTTTTTGCCTCACGATATATGAAACAGAATAATAATATCAAAAGAGCAGAGCAAAGCCAAAATTCCAAACCTTTGACCTCTGGAACAAAGGAAAAGAGCCAACTTTTATATCTGATCTCAAATAACAACAATTCATGAAACTATAACTGCCTTGCCTTCTCTTTTGTTTTGTTTCCCAACTTTCAAAGTTTGGATTTGAGGCTGAGTTGAATTTTCCAAGTTCAATTACGATATTTAAAGTATTGTAATTAATACATGATCCTATTTACTGCTAAAATTGTATTGCCAAAATATATTTGGAAATTTTTAAATAGCTTTAACAATTACTTTCAATTTCAACTTACTGAAATGACCCGAACCCTCTCCCATCATTATTATATAGTTCAATCTTCCAACTCTAAAATTTCAATTTCAAAACTAAACACTAACCCCTCTTTCTTTCCTTCTAATTACTCAAAGTTCAAAAGTACACTAACGATTCCAAAAATCCAAACCCAAGAAATAACTATATTCAAATTCAATCAAACCCAAAAGTTACAGTAAACCTAAAATATAAACACGAGAGAGCCGAAGATATATA
>JAQIYE010000689.1:0-11083 GCA_034699765.1 Xenyllodes armatus
GCGTCAACTACAACGCACTTACTATGGAATTCTTTTAAGCTTACAAATTTAAATTTTTCCTGAAATTTTAATTGTAGAATCATTTTTATGAGAGAGCCAGAATACGCTTTCTTAAATGACCCCTCATCAAGCAGTCGTAGCTTTGAACCCTACATTCATCAGACGCTCACTGAATGCATTTATAAGTAATCTTATTCAAATTCAAAGAAGCCAAGTTGATATGGTGTTAGCAGAAGTAACCAATACAGCTCAAAGCAAGAAAGCCTACCTAAAGCGAGGAGCGCGTGTCGACAAGCTCGTGTTGTTTGCAGGTTCACCAGGTCGGCTCGTGGTTTGAGACGAGCAAGCTCGATGCTTGTGCGAGTCGTACGAGCCAAGCCTTTTCTCCTTGATTTTCAACGTGACAAATTTGAACGGGACGAGCGAGGGGCGAGCTTGGACGCGAAGAGCGAGACGAGTTTTTGTCTTGCTGGCCGTACGACAAAAGGAGACGAGCAAACTTTTTAAAATCCGTGGCAGCTCTAAGTTTATCTTCGAACTAAACATGAGCATCATTCTTACCCTCAAAGGAGAATCTAGAAAATCTTGTGTCTCAATCCCAAACCGTCCTTGAGGTATTTGTATACATACACGCAGGCAACCAGACAAAGCATAAGCATAAAGGAGGCTTCCTCCATTAATAAAACTCTAAACTAAATCAAAATCGCAAAGACCAAATAAAATAGGCACGGGAACAATGAAAAGCTACTCGAATGGCGAAAGTCCAAAAAATTAAAAGAAGGCTACGGTGAGGTAAGGAGGCGGAGGAGAAAGAGTCCATTATCAATTATCCTCACTCCAAACACTTCATGGTTAGTTAAGGTCTGAATGAAATGAAAGCCGACTCTTGGAGATGTATAATAGTGCAATTATGGTCCATACGTAGTTGGCTCAAGTACGTAACTACAATACCCCTTTAAATTTTTAAAAGGAGAAATATAACAATAATAATAAATAAAAGACACATAAATTGATGTGCGACTTTTATAGTCATTCATAACAACTCTCAAGATCTCCAAAATAAAACTTTTTACAAGTTTTACGTTACGTTACAATAAACAATGGTAGAGTAAAACGTAAGAAGATGCCATTTTTACTTTCATCTCCTCGTAATATTATAATAATAGATGGTTGAATTACATCATCAGTATCATATTCATTTGGTTATTTTGTTGTTAGAGAGAAAGAAATGGAAAAAATGGTTCATTATAATATTCATAATTTCATGGTTCGTTGATGATTTGTTGATTCTTCCATGATTTAGCATAAGAGCCTTGAGTACTCAAACCAAGAGTCAAGGATTGGATTTAGACATTAAACCATAACCTTTCTTGACTTAAAGTTGGGGGAAGAAGCCTCTTAGTTTTGGTTGAATCTCAACGAATTTTAAATTTCATCCATAACTAAAATGATCCTTTGTAACAGAAGGTGTTTATATTTGGGTGATGTTTGCAAAAATCACATGTACATTTTACAAAACATACATCTAAAAATATACATCTCGTCAAAATCGTTTTAATTTACATGTCAATTGCTGAATTGACAGATTCTTTAAAATTTTCTCACGGGAACTTTTTTTAAAGAGCAATCTAATTGTAATCAGTTTCAAATTAAGACTTTGCTAATTCTAATTGTGCAAACATATTTAATAACGGTGGCTCAAGCTTACATTAGATCACATTACAAGTGAAGTCGATGGTTTTTGCTTTTTGAAGAGCTTGCAAACATGAGACACTTTTCCCTCTATCAAACATTGATTTGAACTTACTGATGAACTAATAAACTAACTTAACTTATTTAGTGTTCTAGTAATTACGAACTGTGTGGGATGACAAAATTATCTTTCGTCTTTAACTCTTAAAATCATGAGGCGTATCATAATTTTTTTGGTAACTCAACCTTATCCTTGCAAAAATTCCCATTGCTGAGCTACATAAAGGATGACACCCAAGAGTATACAAGTACAGTGCGTGCATTATGGAAAGAGCCTATTTTAGCATTTTTCATTGTTATACCTTATTGAGAACAAAGGATTTATTGGTTGGAAAACCATTTCATGTTCCAATGACGATATATCTTAACTTTAACATTGGCATTAAATGAATGAGTGAAAGGATGATGGAGTGATTGAGTTAAAAACGATATGGTTAACAATGAGGAGGATGGATGGGTGATGATCATTGATGATGAGAATAAAATGCTTCATAGAATAAAATGAATTTGTAAATTCAAGGTTGAGAAATGAGTTGGAAAGGAGTTAAGGTTCATTTGGTAAAAGAACTAAAATGACCATGAACTCTTTCTGACAAACATTTAAAATGTTCTCATTCACTTTTAAATGAGAATCACCTCTCTGTCCGTTTGAAATCTCACCAATTTCTTGAAAACGTTTACATTAAATCTGCAAACTTTTGAAACTTTTGTATTTGATTTGAATTATTAACAAAATATTTTCCATTTATTCGTTACATTGTACAACTGAAAATACAATTTTTGTAAGGAAGTATTTATAAGTCATTATTGTTACGATTTACATTTCGCTATGACGCTCCGGTCTGTAATTTCACAATTTGCTCTCCAGTAGTGAGTCATGCAATGGTTACATTAAAAAAATATTTAAATCATATTTAAGATTTGTTTTTAAATCTCTAATTGTCCCATAACATGAAACAATGTAGTAAAGAAACCTAGCATGTCCGATCAAACCTTTTCTTAAAAACTTAGGAAATTAAAATGTAGGAGGGAACAGTTCATATATATTCATATTTAGGAGTAGAATCGTGCTCTGAGTTTATAATCAAAGAATCAGTAGTAATCAAGGTTAGTTCAAAATTCCACCTTGACACTCAAGGTCATTGGGCATGTTTGAGCACGCAGTATGGACCGAGGGGGCCGGGGAGGGACCCGCTGCTGAGCATAGCTTGGTTGGGTAGAAAGTGAAATTTACAATCAAGTTTCAACTTGTAGATAAAAAGTAAAATGAATTACCGTAAGTCCAGCGGTGATGTCTTAAAATAATATAATACATTGTTTATCATTCCTGGAGAGTTGAGAGATTTCAAATATTGTTCTTGACCCCACCTGATGAAAAGAATGTTGTGGTCTACCATGTAGCCTATATATGCTCACTCGTGCGGTTTCATAAAAGAACAAAACCAAAAGGCTCCCTTTATTGAATATCATAGAAGACTTGAAATTCCACAAGGGATCCTGTACGATAATCAAATTGAACGGGTTAGGTTACGCAAAGTAAATAGAACGGAATACATTAGATGGAATCATCTTGGGATTTCCTGGTTTCATTTTTCATTTAATGTAAGTTAAGCTATGAATTCATAAAACAATGAAATCAAAGCACAAAACTTGTAGTTCTTGACTATAGTTTCTTTAAAAATGATCCCCAAATAAATACTCCTGCTTTAAGACCTCAAGAACCTGGGTCATTTTTAAAAAGTCCCTTTATCCTTAACTATTACCAACTTGACATCACCCCCATAATACATATGACTATGAATGAATGATGGTAGAGGGGACTTGACCTCCCCATTAAAATTGACATGGGGTAAACTAAATTGCTTCAAATAAATAATAATCCTTTTTTCTTCGAACTTGTGATATGTATCTCTATAGAATTGCATCGGAGATCTGTTTTGTAAGCGAAGCCAAGGCAAGGTGGAAATGAGCCTAAAAAAATTTGTTGACCGAGGAAGAATTTGTTGTTTTGTTCTGTACGTTGGTGGAGGAGGTCATACACTAACTTTAACTTTGTCCTCATTTTTCAATTTCGTCTTTTTTTAAAAAAAAAGTAAGCAAAACAATGAAAATCCATAAAATAAAAGTCTTTTTACCCATCATCCTTTCATTGTTGTATAACCATCGGCTTGGCACTTACTTACCCTTAAGGAGGCAAGGGAAAAAAGACAAGGGACAATTTTTGAGGACAAGGAACTTGTTTAATGGACCTTCAAGGAGGAGAAGGAGAAAAAAAACTGAATGGACTTGACCTGTCCTATTCTTCAAAATGTTGTAAGGGGATGGATGGATAAAGAACAACAAGAATGTCAATTACATTTCTGTATTATGTTGTTGGAGATTTTTAAGAGTTCCATGGGAACTTCATGGGGATTTTGACAAGTGGGTCCATTATCCATGGTCTTTTTCCCTTCTTCGTGTGTCCTTTTCATTGTTCTTTTTCATTGTTTCCAGAATATAAAAGAATGTCATATGTCATGTCAGTTTGGTTTTTGTTCATGGAGGTCTCTGGAATCAGGAAGGAGGAATTTATTGGAAAGTTGACGAGAATTGGATTTGGAAACTAATTTATAATTAAAAGTACTAATTAATCTAATACAAAATTTAAGGCTAGCTTTAATGCATTTAGAAAAATCATGACCATTTTCATTCATTCTGACAAAAGTAAACGTTTAAGGTGATTTTTAGCCGGACAAAACGTCGCCGTCCTTTATTTCCAAAATTCCAAGATTTGTTGACAAATCATTTTTCACCCTCTCAATTCAATCCTACAAATTGAGAATGAGTTGGCAAAAGGACCAAGCAAAATTATACATGCAATGCTACTATGACTCTTTAGGAGAATATGTCTTAAGTGTTCATATTCTACAGTATATGTACTTTAAAAGAACACCAAAGTGGATTTGAACTTGGAAAACAACAAAGGAAAAGGTCAAGAAATTACTTAAAATGACTGAGAGTCCTGTAACCTTCAATTTTGAACTCATTCAAAAAAGAATGAAGTTTAGTGTACTCATTGAAGGATTTTCATTTAAGAACTTTTAAAGACATGTGTTGACTTTTTTCGGAAGTTAAATGAGAATGAGTGTGAAAGAAGCTAATAAAGAGTCATCAGAGGAGTCATTTTAGTACTAAAAGCAGGCTACTTAAAAATGTTACGAAATTCTTAAATTTGCGAATTCTGTCTTGTCGACTAAACTACATTTAATTTGACTAAAAATGTTCTTAATCCATAAAAGTAATTTATAAATCTTTTGATGCGTAGATGACCATCATCGATTCAATACGCCCCTGAGGAGGGTGAGAATTGTCTCTTGTCTCCAATTTAAGTGATTGTGGACACAAGACAAGAATGGATGATTTTTAGGGAGGAAGGGTCAGTTAGTAGGAGGCCGTCCTAAACAATTCTTGGAAACGTGTGTTTTCTATCCTTTGGGAAAAGTCTAATAGTATGTGTGTCTAAAATTCATGAATGAATGGTTTGTCTGGATTATTGAGTAGGGGTTATTTCCTATTCGATCTATTCCATCAAACAACAATGAAAAACACCGATAAGTTTTTAGAAGTTTCAGTGGTGTCAAAATTTAGGGGGACAATTGCAAACAGATCATGAACAGCAAGTATTTTTGTTTTACCAAATTTTACTACACCGGAAGTATTTTTGCAAAATAGTCGGTTCAAGCTAGTCAACTGAGCTTCATTTTTGGTAAAGTGAGAAATGTTTAGGGTTTGATTTGAAATTCGATGAAATACCTATATGGCTTACTTACGCCACTTTACGTGAGAACAATACATTTAAAGAACGGAAGAATGAATGAAACAAATGATGGACTATTTACTACGAGTCTCATTTTCTAACATATTTACTATCTTAAAGCTGGGATTTATTGATCCTCAAACATTGCCGCAGTATGACCTGCTGTATACATACACACATAGCCTTGAATTCAGCTCATTTCTATAGCTTCTTTAGCTTTTTTAAGATGTTAAAATCTTCGGGTATCGGGATACTCAAAGCCAAATAACAAACTGAACTTTCAGTTGCAATTTGCAAGATTTGATTTATTTGTTTGATATTACATGTTACGTCAATCAATCGTATGTATCCTGGAACATTTGAGGTCCTCTTGCTGGTCAATGAACTCTATCAGATTAATTTTATGGCAAAATCAATTTTAACAATTAATTGTGACTGAGTTTAGAGCTTACCTAGTCATTGAAAGTTAGTAATTAGAATAATTATGAGAACAGGCGGAAGATTATAGGCCCAGGTTGTTCCAACAAGGTATGAGCGTGAGGCTTATTGGCCAAAGTCTCTGAGAAAATGCAATATTGCAATAACGCAACGTCTCAATTGAATGAGTGCATTGAGTTCTTCTGCATTCATCAAGGTTATGAAGTTGCGAATCTAGACTTCAATGATAATAGTGTAAAAGTAGTAATGGAATGGCTCAGACACGAACTCATTTTAAAGGTTGACTTATATGAAAATTAATGTTGTAAACGACTTATCAAATATCTATCCAAATTTTATATGCAAACAACAATTGGAAATTTCTATTTGAACAATCAGTGCTCATATGTCAAGATTATTCCTTTGATATCATTGTAAAAACAAATCATAATCACTACGATTGCTTTCTTATTCGATACTTCAAATGTCACATCCTTAAGTTTACTAACTGATGGTATGTATTTAAGGTTTGCCGTTTTCTCATTAAAATGCTTAAGGCCAAGAAATGCTATAACTATTTTGATAGTACTTTTGACACAATTCCATATCTTTGGAGGAAAATTTCCATTGTTTTTAATAGTTGAGTTAATAAACGTGTCCCCTTATAAGCTTTAAGGATTTGTCATTATACATAACAGACGTTTTATTATTTTGGCATAAAAGCTTTTAAATGACATTAATCTAACGAAAGTGCATATATGCTCTATACGAAAGGCAGCCATTTCCGTTGTCTTTTAGCAGAAAATAAATGCAATAGAAGTGATTAGTCCAATTTGGCCTTTGCGTTTTATGATCTCGTGGTTTTTATTCACAAAACTACAAAAGGTTCACGTGAACGGTCAATGATGTCAAAAGCTCCTGGATTCTGCTGATGTAGGGAACGGAACAATTTATTTTATCAGTCTCCATAAACAGAACGGTTTGATGAGCGCATTGTGTCTCGTCTAATTAGGATGAATATCTTTAAGATACATATCTGATATACAAAATGCTTTGTAAGTTCTTATCCACAAATGGGATCCCTTTCCTTTTAGCCTCCCAATTATATTTTATTGTTTCCTCGTATTCAGCAGAGAATTCCATGATCCATGGGTTAAAAGCATTGTTTGTGAGAAACAAGTATGTTGAGAATGGACCCTGATTTGATTCACAACTCATTATTTGACGGCGTAAGCATTATTATTATGCAAGGATCAGCCTTTCAATTTAAGAAATTTCATTTAACTAATAAATGGACAAAATTATGCAACCTTGGAAAAGTGCAAAATTGCTTTCAGATTAAAGGAATTGCTAAGTTGCTGGTGGCTGTGAGCTATGTGATGGTAAATGGGAATCCCCGACAATTTTATGAGTGCATTGCACTGGTTCATAACCATGAACTTTATGCAAATTTACTCGAACTTGTAAAACCTCTTAAAGTTGCTAACTTACAAATCCAATTACTATCATTCCTTTCCGATTTTAAAATTAAGCTGTGCTGTGTGGTAACGGCGATTTTAGTTTGGAGCTTATTTAAATGGGCTGGACCATTGGACATAAGACCCGTCCATGGCAATGATTCCTACTAGCGCTTTAAAGGAATTCTTCATTTCATATCATATAGCACAGCAGGAAATACAATACATTTTTTTAAAATTAAAGTATTGATTTCTAATTTGTATCCTTACGCCGGTCTTTTGTTTTGAACTTGAGAGAGCTATTAATGAAAATTCCCACGGTCATACTATTTAAAGGGTTCTTTACTCTATAAAGAACAATGGTATAAGATTGCAACTATTGAAATGTATCACATATAAGGACCCACTAATCCTTCCTTCAATAACACCCCTTAAAACAAACTTATAATTCAATTGTATAGACCCAAATTTGTTAAATGGCGTATCATTATAGGATTAAGATCACTTAAACATACTTGCAGTGGCGTAGTTCACAAGATCCTTTTGTTTCAACAAGTTCATCCTCTATTGTATTTCAAGCTAAAGAAAAAGCTGAGTTCATTTTGTAAAGGGTTCTTTTTGAATTTCTGACCTTTACGAGCACCTTAAATTTTGGGCTCTCAAGTACTTATTTTATTGGCTCCACAATGATTGGAGTTAATGTAATTGCCTGTAAATATCTGTACTTGTAAAAGATTTTGTAGAATTCTTTTTGTGGAAAACTGTAATATAGTTTGCAATCCTATACTTAGTATTATTAAATTATTGTAGGTTCCCCCAGGATCTTTGTATTTTTATGTGAAATATCTTTTTAGGAAATTAGGGAATGCTCAAAAGAAGAACAAGCTAACTGGTCCATTTAAAGAATCAAAATAGTTAAAGAAAGATAAACGGCTCAATAATTTGACAAAAATACAATATAACATCAGTAGAAAGTTTTTTTTACAAAAACTTGGGATCATGATGAATTGATGAGATACATTTTACGTATACGCTAAAATTTGTTGCAAAAGACCAAAAAACGATTTGCCTTTTAAAACTTTGAAGCTCTTTTAAACTAATGTAAACTTTAGTTTCAAAGTATTTTAAGATTTATATGATCCAAAGTTGATCGTTGCTGTAGAAGAGGTTTTATTTGCATATATATCGTAGCAAGACTTCGCAATTGAGGTTGATAATTTTAAGTTTCCACAGAAGCTGAGATCACGTAACCGAGGATAAGATAGGACTAAAAGTATTGAAATTTCGTTTAGACTTAAAAATATAAATTTTGTCATCAGCGCAAAATAGCTGATACGCTGTTTAAATATGTAAATCATAACTTCATCAGTATTTTGAGCGAGCGAGCCTTGACTGGATAAATTCAATTTAGCTCACCCAAAGCTGACCTTGCCAATGACCTTGTAATGTCTTATAAAATCATAAAATAAAAGCCACTAGATGGATGTCGGGTGTTTTACATAGACATAGCTTAGGATTTAACCGAATTCACTGGGAAAGGGATGGTTGAAATGCTAATCCAATGCCAAACAAGAGATTTCCTGGTTATAAGAAGCAAATTGCTCCTTGAACCCACAAAATTACAAACTTTGACAGATTCAACTTCAATTCCAATCTAATTATACAAAGACGCTATTTATGAATGAAGACAAAGGCAAAAAACCGTAAAAGTATTTCATGAAAACCCTTTCTTTCACACATCTCAAATTTCTTAACTTTGGAACAAGATCCCCTCATCATCATAGAAGAATGTAATAAGTATTGTAAATAGAATGAGAAAAATAAATAAATTAGGGGCAAGGTCATCTTCCCTTGACATTCACACTTCATTGAGGACTTGGAGCCAAAAAGTCAGGTTGATCCCAATTCAATTCCAATGTGGGATGACGTTACCGGTTAAGGGATGAAGGAATACGGATTCCAAAAAACAACAAAGGAAGGAACCCTTTGGAACAATGTAGTGAATGAAAGTAGGAGGAGGGAATAAGTCCTCCAAAGGACCCCTTAAGTCCCCTTAACAACTCAGCCTCTTTTATTCATTTCATCCCTTAATTGTTCCTTCATCTTCTCTATAGCTTTTCCCTCTCAATGACCCGCCAATTCACCTGCAGGGAAATTCCAGAATTTTTTTTTCACACACCCTAACATGAGATTATTATTAGTATTTCCCATTATCTTCAACTAAAAAAAATTGAGATCTTGTGTTTTGTTTGTTGATATGCTATTATTATATAGAGTTTCTTAAGAAGTCCAAAGTTTTTTAAGAACGAACTCGGACAAATTAGATGAGGGAATGAAAGGAATGCTGGAATGCTATACAGTAATCGTACTCCAGGTCTAAATGTGTTAATACAGCATTTATTTTTACGGAGCTGTACATTTTAAAGGAACTACTATACAATAAAACGCTCCTCGCATGTCATTCATCTAAAGTCTTATAATTATGTAATCTAAAGATCGGACTCGGGCACAAATTTACTTTTTTCAATTTATTCGGGATTTAGAACAGGTTGAATGCTAGCTAGCCCTTGCGATCTGGTCCAAGGAATGCATTCTTTACATCGCATCATCTGATTTGTAAGGGCCCTCCTAGCGGTGAAGTGAAGGTTGTTGGGAAAGCTTCTATGAACATTCTTAATCCTGAGAGTCGGGTCCCTTCAGTATCACACATACGAGAAAGAACCAGTTTTTCAAAATAATAATAATAATAAAAAACAGGTAGACCCTTAAAATGTTTCACTGACAATCGACCTTTCTTTTAAACAAATGAATGAAATCTTAATGGCAGTTATAAAATGTATCGCTACAGAGGGGGATCCATTTGAGAAAAGGGTTGAGGAGAGGACTTACAGCACAGTCAGAAGCTGTGAACCAAAAATAGTTTTCAAACTTTTTTTTTGATTCTTTTTTGAAATACATTTTTAGCTGAACTCCTTGATGCTGGATGGACCAGGAAGGTGTTCTTCTACCCCACTGTCTATCAGATACTTTTCATCTTATATATTATATATATTCTATTAAGTGCCTCCCTTATCTTCCCATCCTGGTTGTTTTAGATTTTCATCTTTTCCTTGACCTGACTCCCGGAATAAATAAAGCCCTTCTATTGTTTTTTGTATAAGAAAAAGAGTTAAAATATTTGAGGATTTATGGGAAAGGGGCAAAATATGGACTTATTCTAACAAGTTTGACATTTTGGATCTTGGAAATTTGGGCTCAACATAACATGAGGATTCGGGGAAGTGGGTATCATACGCTTTATCTTGTGCAACCCCAAGGTCATTTCACGTAAATTTTGAGCTGTTGCAATCTACAAATATGTTGACCAAATCACCGGTGGTGCGTGCGTCCATCTGTCTGTCTGTCCGGGGAATTTGTTAGGAAGCGTAATCATTTAAGTAGGTCAAATATCAATCAATCAATTGAAGTGTTTATTGATGTACACCTTCGGGCCTTTCAGCATAAAAACATACACAGAGGTCCTGGTGGGACGGCTCAGCGGTGTAGTGACTCAGTTCCTCGCCCTGAGTCCCGGGGTTCGATTCTGCCTCACGGCATATCTGTGATTTAAGGTTTTTTCTCCCTTCGGGGTTTTTCCCTTAAGTCTCTGGGCAACATTCCC
>JAQIYE010000690.1:0-11074 GCA_034699765.1 Xenyllodes armatus
TTTCACCCTTACCCTTGACCTCGGCGTGTGGCTGAACTGAACTTTAAGGGCCTTAATCTTTGTATTCCTTGGAGATTACCATCATCACATCGTTTATAATTCAATTTTTATGAGTCGAAAAAGAAAACTGTCGGCTCAGCAGCAGCAGGGTGGCCCAATGATGTCGACGAGGACGATGATGAGTACTGATGATGAACTTCCCTGTGAAGTTCCCTTAAACCCAATCCCTGAGGGTGGTTCCGTAGTCACAGATGAAGGTTATGGGCTTGGTGGTGACCCAGATAATCCGGTTACTGCTGTGAGAGCATTCATTAACCTTCAAGCTCAAATTCCTCATAAAATAGAGGCAACGCTTCAAGAACTGCATAAGAAATCTGAAGTATTTCTCAACATGTCATCAGCGCAAGTGAGTTGATTTTTGTACATTTTGTAATTGTGTCTATAGTTGATTGTAGACAGCCGGGTCAAATGTTCAGATAATTTAATTTTTTGACTTAATTAGTTGTCATTTTATTTATAAAGGTTCAGAGGGGTATTGAGACACTCAGGGGTGAAGGTGAATCCGAATCAAGGATTTTTAATGCAATGCTTCAATGGGTCCTACATTCTGAGACCTCACGAAAGGATCAATTGGATTCCTTCTTAGAACAAGTAAATTTTGCAAAAATCAATGATGAGGATCCGAAATTCTTTGAAACAGAAAAGGAGATGAATCCTATTTTGTTGGGGAATAATAGGGGCGGTCAAACACACGGCTTCGAAGCCGAAGCCGTTTTTTAATATCCGTTCTAAAAATAGAATGGCTCCAAATTCGGCTCCAGAAGCGGCTTCTTTCGAAGCCACTTTTAAAAGGCTTCTCACAAAAGAGCCGTTTTTGGAGCGCTTTTGAGTTGTTGCGCTAAAAATCAAAAAGAGCCAAAACGGCTTCGAAGCCGAAGCCGTGTGTTTGACCGCCCCTAATGTTACTTTCCTCATAAATTATGATCGGATTCTGGAGGAGAAAGTCAGGCAAATGATGGCAAATCCTCAAACGAACGGCTCCAACATCACTTGCCACTCTCAGCCGTCCAGCAGCGCACCAAACTCTCCTCAAGGTCAAGGCTCAAGCTCAACCACATCAAACTCTCAATTGGGTACCAGCACAATAATAAATCATTCAATGCTCAACCACAGCCAGCTCGCAATTGGGTAGTACCCCAGACCCTCCTCAAGGAATTCTTGGAATTGGAATGACAGGGAGTGAAGATTTATCCCCAAGTGGTACTCCTGGAGAGGTCACAGGAAGTAATCCAGTTAGTAGTCATGAATCCCATCAAACGGGACCACCATCTTCAAAGAAAGGCAGACCTCTTGAGGTCGAGGTCCATGATTTAGAAAACATCAGGGCGTGAGCGTGACTCAAGATTCATCGTTTGATTGGAATATTTCTATTCATAATGATAGTGGGATCGTCTCTATTTCATCAGGTCACTTTGAAGATGGACAAGAGTCCACCATGGCCCAATTATTAGTTTATCCAGTTCAGGAACCAAGATCAAAGCGTCGCTTTTTGGAAGCTTACAACTTAAATGTAAGTTTTTAACCTCGATCTGCTCGCAATTACTAGATTGGAAATTAGGCAATTTTTTTAAAGCCAAAAGTTTGCATGAGTTCTGGCGTTATTTACACAAATTCTCCATAATCAAAATCAAATAATACAATGAGCATCATTATAAATTTTTAGACTAAAATCATCGTTATGAGCTGAAGACGCCAAGAGAATTGTCTTGTCTCCTAGCTCCAAATAATTCTAATGTTATATGACATTGGTGGGAGTTCTATCGTAAAGATGCAGATGCCGACCTTTGGTGACAAGAGCACTGGGACCAGAACTGTGGAAATTTTCGTCATGGATGATGCAAACGGTCGGACTGGTCCTAAGCTAATTGTAAGACGGAATATAAAGGAACTTGCTGCATGTTTTGTCCCAGGTCATTCGCTAATTTACGTTGTAAGATCAAGATCACATCTGAATGAAATTCTTATGTAGAATGATTGATACCTGAAAATAAAATCTTTTTTTATCTGGAATGATTGTTTTTCCGGATCTTTCAGGTTGGAGGAAGTAACAAAAATTTTGCTCTAAATTGCGTATATACTCTAAAGTACACTGATCCGACAGCAAAATGGAGACTAACCTCCACCTTAAATACACCAAGGGGAGGCCATGGGTTGGCTGTTTTAGAGGATAAAGTTTATGCTGTAATTAAGATATTTATGTTTTTGTTTGACCTTGAATCATGGGACTGAGTCTTGGTATTACAAGTATTGTTGAAAAAAATATTTTCAATTCTTTGAAGATTGGAGGAGAGGGGACTGAGATGTTAAATACAGTAGAAATGTTCAGCCGTGAAACCATGATATGGTCTTATGTTGCCTCAATGAAGACACCTCGAGGACGCGTTAAAACCTGTACATTCGAGGGTAAAATTTACTCTATCGGAGGGACAAGGACAAGAACCAGTAAAGAAGAAGAAATTCTTTCCTCAGTCGAGTGTTATGACCCAGGATTGAACAAGTGGGTTGACTGTGCCCCAATGAAGCATCCAAGACGCGCTGGAGGTAACCCAACTTTTGTTAGTAGCAATGATTTTACCAGTTACCAGAAACTGTTTTGAAATTAATTTATTTCCACCATGCAGCTCTGTACTTGTCCTCAATAACAAAATTTACGCCATTGGTGGGAACGCTTTTCAGGAGAAACAACTATGGAGTCGTATGATCCACAAGCTGACGAGTGGAAGGATGAAGACTGCGACTGGCCTCAAAATCTTAACCCCACTGGAAAATTTGAGTCAGCTTGTTACATGAGAGCTTCATTGTAGTTCCACTAGTGAATATTGCTTTAAAATTTTTGTTCACGAATTTGACAAAATGCTAGTCTAATCTAATCTAGCATTGATTATTATAGTTTTTTTTAAATTTTCCAACTGCAACTATTCCTTCGAATTTTCCAACTGTAACTATTTCTATGCATAAGTATTTATTAATTTATAATGCAATTATTTTGTAGAATTTAGACTTTTGTAGACTGTTTTTTTTTTGTCCGTAGATTTATTTGAAATTTTCATTGCTGTAAACTAGTTTGTACTAAAGATTAGAACCCCTGGAACGAGGATTTAAAACAATACATGACTCTTGAGTATCTTGACGCAAGTGACACCCTTGTAAACCAAAATATAAAGTGTTTAGGATTTGAAGAGGGCAATAGTTAAAATGTGAGGAAGAGTACTAATCTAAATCTACTACTAATCTCGTTTCAAGCTCTGATTTAATTTTGTCAATCAATCAATTCATTGCTTGCGAATAATTTTATCCAAAGAGGCACTCTATTCACATATCAGGTACTCCAAGTTTTACATGTGCAATTTTGAAACATTTTTTAACAATTCTGAACTTTAAGACAAAAGAAGCCATAGGCCTCACACCTGTCTCCTTCAAAGTGCTAATATTAGTAGATCCTTTTGTTTTAGGTTAGGCTATTATGACTCATTACTTTTAGAAGATAGAAATAGAAGGAACTCAAAATTAGAACCCTTTTTGGGGATTATTAGGTTTAGGTTTAACTTGAGATCAGGGCTCTCATAAATAAATGAGTCATAAGTCATACTAAAAATCTAAACAGTTCTTAAGAAACGTTTCTTAAAACTAAAGAACAAATTGCAGCAAAACTTACGATAATAGAACAGGGCAACATGGTCCCGACCCCGACCCGACTCGAGTTTTAGTTTATTGCAAATAAATATATAATCATACCTGCTTACCATGCATTGTTAGTTTAAACTCCATTTTTACTAATAGACCAAAAACTTTGCAAGAAACATCATGAATGGACCTATTTTACTCTCCAGAACATTTTAGATTTACCATATTAGTTAGTGAACAAGAGTACATACGTACGTGTCCTCCAAATTAATTATAGACGCAAAACCTGATCTAAATTCTAATGGTTTCTAATTATGGTGATGAGGTGACATTTATGATTTGGTGCTACAGATACATTGGATCGACCTAAGTGAGGATGACACCCAAGACTTTCATTTCATCTTTCATAAAATATTACCCAACCAAAATATGGACAAATTAGAGATTTGCTGTCACTCTGAGGGTTCTAGTAGAGTTTTTATTTTTTTTTTCAACTCGTGAGCTCTAATAATAAATTCTTATTAAAGAATCGGGAAGTTGGAGGTAATGATGACAATGATGATATGATGTGATGGGTCTTCCATAATAATGTGTCTCATGTCTCATCTCACCTCTGCTAAAAAGTTTAAGGACAGGATTTAACTAGTTGGAACTTTAAAGTTAAGCCCGAGAGGAAGGAAGTTGAAAAATTCAGAATTTTAGGGTCCGGATCAGTTAGCAAAATTATATAGTCTTTAGTTTGCATTCGTAAGACTTTAAGGAAGGGCTGCTACAACGAGGAAAAGTGAGAAATCGCGTCTTCAAGAGGGTCTCCAAAGCAGTTTTGTAAATTGTCGATTTCACATCTTTAAAGTCGAGTCAAAATGACAGGTCGAACAGTGGATAAACCCTCAATTACGTCATATTATCGATACCAATCAATTGGGAATCTAACTGGAGCTGGATTGGGTAAGTTGAAGTAGCTCTGTAGAAATCTGTAGTTTTAAATAAAAATTTAATGGTTGTTGGCGTTGTAGAAATGTTGAAGTTAAAGAAAATCAAGAATTATCAATCCATCTCACGAATCAATGGAACCTCATCAGTACTCTAGTAATGGAATTTCATTCATTGATTTCCTAAAATCTCATTTTTAGTTAAACTCATTTCTTCAGAAACGCGTCGCATTAAAAATTTGTCAAATGGTTCCATTATTGAACAAACTTTGCAATCACTAAACTGATTTTATGCTATACAATTAAGAACCTATCGAACCTATCTAACTAAATGCAAATATGAAATCGAGTAAGTTTGTTAAAATTTCAATAGCTTGGTCATAAAATGAAATGTGCATCAATTTATGCATAAACCCAATTAAACTGATGAAATACCTCAATTTACCCCAGTTATAAGAACATATGTTAAAGTTGCATGCTTGTTTGAATATGGAAAAAGGTTCAAAATCACATATTTTCAATGTTCCAGCCCAAAATTGTTAACTAATATTATTGCCGATATGTAATTTTCATATACAGATTCATCCTCACACAAGTTTCGTGGTCCAACACGCGTCGTAATATTTTGTTTGGTCACGGTCCTCCTCCCATGTCTCCTCCTCATGACCCCACTGTACCTTCGGTATGAGTACTACAAGGACGTGACCTATAATTTGGGTGAGTCTGATCTTGTGACTGTGGATAAACCCATCTCAACATTTTGGTGCGCTGGACATGACCTTTGGATGAATGCAACATTTCATGCTTATCTTCTGGATCAAAAACCCCAAATTTCTGAGGATCTTCAAGAGTATCAAATGGATAAACATATGCAATTGGCTGATGATTCTTTAGAGTATTGGGGTTTTTTCCTTCTTCAAGGGTCAAAGGTCACCCTCTCAGTTTGTTCAAGGTAATTATTTAAAATTTATGTCCTCTGGCCCATATATGGCCTACCTAGGGCAATGAGCCTCGGAATTGATCCCCTATACATCTTGTGACGAATTTACGTCATTTCTTTATTGCCCCATTTGGTCATAAATATGTTTAGTGGAAATTTTTAGCAAAATAAATCATGCTAATTGGCAATTTCAATTCCCAACCAGGTTTGATGGAGCTCGGTTAATGGTCGTAAAAGGAACTAAAAACCTCAAGCATTGTGCACTCCTGGACCCAACTCCAAATGACCCTGATCAAGTAGACCCATGGGAAGAGGATGTTTCTGCAATCAAGGGTGAAAAAATTGAGGTTACATTTCAAAGGGGTGATGATCAAATGCCACATCTTGGAGGCTCTGGAAGTAATAATCCAGGTGGGACAGGATCTAAACAGGTCAAGGGTCAATCCAATTCCAACGCTCCTGGGAAGTCGCAAGCACAGCAACCAGCAGTTAATACGAGTTCCGACTCGGGGTCAAATGTAGAAAATAGTGGAAATGGAATAACGGTCTCAAATTCAACTGGTAATGGGCCTTCAAGGACCTCCAAAGGACGTGGGAGACAAAGGGTCAGGGAAAGGAGACCTCAACCACCACCACCTCCTCAACAGGAACAACACGAAAATAAATCTGATCAGGTTACTATGGATCAAGGGCCAATGACTTTGGATCAATCATCAGTGACCTCTCATCCAGGGACGCTGGTGGACCCCGTTGTACAAACAGCTCATGAGAACATGAAGGTTGCACGACACAAGCATAGACATCAACTTCCAAAACCCAATCGAACTCGAAGATTTGTGTCAAGTCAAGGTATGTTTTTGAGGCAGCTTGTTTTTAATCATTTAATGTCAAGATCAGGTCAAACTAAACCTTTTTTCTTCTAAAGGTGACCCTGACCTCTGGGAATACCAGGACCAAGACCATCCTCTAACTCAAAACGAACCAGGTCAAGGTCAACATCATGAGGAGGAGGATCCACATCGACAAGGTCGAGAATTATCCTTGGAAGAGGACACATTTTTCGAGGATCCCTCCGAGGACGGTGAAGGACCGGAGGATCCACCAAATCCAGTTGGAGTCGAACCATTAAAATCCCAAATCATTAATCAAGCCCAAAATCAAAATCCTCAACCAGAACATGATGACCCAAATGACCCTCATCATTCAAATGATAATAATAATAATCATGAAGGTTCAGAAATTGATCAAGAGGATATTCGTTCCTCAGGGTCATCCTTTGCCAAAAATCTATGGAGTTGTTATGGTGGAGACGTCCTCACAACTCAAACCTTCTCACCATCCCCTCGATGTCGAAGTCAAGATGCAATGATGAAGCATGCCATTCGTATGAAAACTGTTCATGAGATTACATCCACTGGTTACTACTATTATATCTTTTATTCAGATAATGACATTGTGTCCAATGATATCTTTGCAAGATTTAATATTGATAAGGTCGTGTATAATTTTCCAAATTATACCAACTCATGTCTTAATTCAACAAGTTGTTCTCTGCCACTTGGGTTTTTGTCATCAGAGAAGGTTCTGTTGGAGGTTCCACTTCAAGATGGTGTCTCGGATGAGGATGCCCTTGCACAAATGGTCCTTGTGTCAACTTGTAGACCACGACTTGGTGTTTATTTTATTTTTCCAGTTTTGATTTTGATCTGTATCCTTTGTTGTGCATTTATTTAGAAGGGTGGGTGACCTGACCTTAGGGTTATGGAGGTATTGGACATGGGGTAAATTATTTCAGAACTCTTGAGGGGTACGCACATTTTTGAGTAAGAGGGCTGTTGTAATGACCGTTGATTTGAAATGCCACAGAATGTTTTGTTGTAGAATATTACTATATCATCGGTCGGTCAAATCCATGTATTCCTCTTGATAATATCATTTTTTTAAGAAATTACACAAATTATGGGACCACGACCACGAGCAAATGAAAATTTAGAATTGTAGGGTTATATTGAAAAGTATATATTATGGGCAATAGGTCCCTTTAAGTACTCAAATTTGGAGTTGAAAGAAGGAACTCCAGATAAGAGTCAGTCAAAAAGGCTCATTAATTATTCCTAGTAGCCCTGGCCAGAAGGTGAAGCCTTCTTTTTATGACCATCTTTCTCATGTCCCACAATATCAATAGCCAAGAACAAGGACTTGTTATGTTTAACTTATTCTTTAGTGAAAGTTTTAAATGATTTTTATTTGTACATGTGGATTTTAAATAAATAATTATGAGAAATCAAATTTTCGTTCAAGCGGTTATGAACTCTCAACCCTTGTTAAAACTTAACTTTATCTTTATCTGACCCCAAAACTTTGCGAAAACTTAGTTCTTCAACTTATTTATAAGTACACATCTTAAACATTATATTAAAGTTCTAAAGAGACGCGTTCAAAAAATAATTTCCATAAACTATTTCGATCCGGATTTTACCTAAAATTATGTTTTTGGAAGTAAGTGGGGCAAGATGCTTGAACGCCTTATTTCTTCCTCCTATAAGCTTGCTCTCTGGGACTTCCCCAAATGTTCCTGAAAATGTACAAAAAAAAATCTCAAATCAAATTAACTAAATGGGGAATGTGGACTCACCGTCCAAAATGATAAAAGTTGAAATTACTAAATTGATATATAAAAGGCAAATTACCTTTCACCAAAAACACCATTCAGAACATTATTAGCCGCAGATCGTACATTTTCATTTCTTGTAAATGTAAATGAACCCCTCAAAATTCGATCCAAGCTTGCAGTACGAACCCCTTCTAAAATTGCTGCAACCCCACGATTAACTCGATCAATGTCATATGGGACGGAGTAGGCTCCAACTGGTCTTTGGGTATAAACACTTGTTCCAGCTCGAGCTCTTGGGATTTTTGCTGGAGTTGTTCTTGGGGTACCATTTGTGGGTTGTCTTGGGGTCACAACACCAATTGGTTTAGTAGAGGTCACATCTCCAGATGGTTTTGGGGTTGGGACTGCCCCAAGGGGTTTCCCATCTTGGAACTGTGTGGGGAAAGGTGAGGATTCATCTAGTTCATTTGCAAGGTCATCTCGACCGAAACTACGGATACTTTGACCTTGAATCGAGCCCTTAAATTATAAAAGTGAAAATTATCAATGAAATTAAAGTTTTCGTAAATTGATGTTGACCTTCGAAATTTACCAAATTTACTTGAGGAGACGCACGTACCAGTAGCACTCCAACACAGAGAAATGAAAATGCCACAGTCTTCATTTTCCCTTTGGTTCTGAGAGCCTCAAAATTAAAAATCTTTAATGCAAAAAGAAGACAAAGGATAACAAAATCTATTGTGATGATCTCCACAGGTCCACAGTTAAACCTCAACTAAAAACACCTTAAACCCAAAATCACATAAGATATCTTCCTAAACAAAATTCCAATGCCAATTTTGTGTATTTATATTGTGATCTTCTACCAACTTAAGACTTTTAAGGGATTTGCATGGTACTTTATTGCATATGTGAGGGTGGATTTAAGTTAATTTAGGGATTAAAAACCGGTTTCCTTATATTGTTCATTTCAATACTACAAAATAGAAATTCATAAAATTGGCAAGGGGTTTAATTATAAAAAAAGGGGAAAAACTACGTAAAAAAAGAAGTAAGTTATTGAAGACAGTGGCGTATTTTTAGTAATTGCATTTCTGACACATTACGCAGCGTTGCAACTTTTGCATTTTTGCTGCTGTTTCATTATTGCTCAACAAAAACTCTTGTCGACCTGTTGGCCTTTGCTTGAAATTAAAAATACGACCCTGAACTCATTAGAGTAAACAGGATGAAAAATGGTATGATTTGATATGGTGGGGTTGAAATTGAATGGATTTTTCCACCTTCATTGTTTGTTTTTATATCGAGCGTCCAGCCTTTAATTTTATTAAACTATCCTTGGAAAAACAAATTCCTCGTGTGTAGGTACTAGGTATACGCTTTCTTTTTGCATTTAAACAACTTTAAAAACACGATCAATTCATGAAAACAAATCATGCATCTGTAATTTGATTGTTATGTAATATGTATTAAAATTTAATAGCCAATAAAGGTTTTTTGATCATGCATCCCTGTATTCTTATTTTTAAAGTTTTTGGGTGGCCCCAATAATTCGGATCACCCGTACATTCGTGAATTTGCTAAAACTTGTCTAAATTTCAAAATTTTTATATGCCAATTAAAGCGATGCAGAAGCATTTCCTTTGAAAATTCTGTCTGGAATGTATGAATGTAATGTGAATACAATTTGGAAATTTTTCAGGTTACTCTTACATTCATCTTTTTTAAAAATTTAATGCAGGGTACATGTACCCTGAATATAATGAGCATTTGGATTTTGGATTTGGATGGATAAACCGAATTTCCATATAATTCCTTGGATCACATAAAATAGGAATATTACAAATGGAAGGAATAACTACTTAAAAAGAATTTCATCCTTCAATTAGTTTAACTTTGTTTTTGCCTTGTTATTACTATATATTCCTATTTATTTTTCTCATGCGATTATTTCACAGGCATTGGTCTATCTTACTTAAACAAATTTCATCATTTTCATTATAATTTAACGTGTGGACATAGAATAAAACAATTAGTCATTACATGACGCTCATACAGTGATTTATATGTAAATGACCAAAATGGGATTGGACAAAAGAAATTAAATGACTCATTTTTTCAAAATACAAAGTTTGCTAATTTTTCCTTGAAGAGTTTTGGAAAAACTGGGCTGGTTTGAGGATATTTTGATGTGCTCATGAGGACCCTATAAACTTTAGGTTAGCTTTCAAAACTAATAACTTATAAAAACTGGATTAGAATCATTTCAAGATTTCTAAAATCATGTAGACAGGTTTTTACCGTCCTCCGCTCCGTTGCCATTACTTAAATCCGTAATGTGATTTAACTCCATTGACGTCAACATGTTTGTGCATATTTGGAAAAAAATGATTTTGCTACATATTACATTACAGGTTACGTTAACTGATTTTGTTGTTTTATGGTCACTTTTAGTAAAGACGTCGAGATTCCATTAAGACATTTCATAAAATCAAGGAAGGTTTCCATTTCCAGCTTCCAATTCCACTTTGTTCAAAATATTTTGACTGAACATAGAAGACACAAATGAAACAAAGTGCATGTACTGGACAATTATTGTCCCAAGAACAACCCCAAATCGTACTTTTTTCATAAAAAATTCATAGGAAGATTTATTTGTTTACAACAACGAAATTAAGGTAAGGCAAAGGCATGGAGTAAACAAACCACAAATGTACCTAAAAATCGTTGAAGGGTAAATTGCATACTAAAAAACTTGCCCCTTACGGGGCAAGCTGAAGACCGATCTACCTGCAAATAAGCGTCTTATTAACGTGACCCGTTTAAGTACAATCAAAAATTGTTTTATTCAAAATTTGTTCGTCTCAAAACAAGCCATTGTTTCTCATCTCAAAACATTTTCTA
>JAQIYE010000691.1:0-11074 GCA_034699765.1 Xenyllodes armatus
CTGCAACTTTAGAGGTCACCAACCTGCAACTTTAGAGGTCACCAACCTGCAACTTTAGAGGTCACCAACCTGCAACTTTAGAGGTCACCAACCTGCAACTACAACTTTAGAGGTCACCAACCTGCAGCTGCAAATTTAGAGGTCACCAACCTGCAGCTGCAACTTTAGAGGTCACCAATCTGCAAGCGTAATCTAGAATTGCAAAAGGTCACCAGTCAAGATTGCAGAACTTTATCAGTATTTGAACCTCCCTCCTTTAGAGACAGTCCAAACACTCCCGTGTGTATCGTGTATCGAACCTTTTGAATTTTTACCAGATTGAGAGCCAAATTATTGACAAATTTTGGAACTTAATCTGTGAGCAAATTGCTATGTGATTACGAATGTTGCCCTGGCAACGTGAAGTACATGTAAGAAAAAATTTGATTGTTTGATCTCCATCCATATTCTCCTTCATTTCAATTTCAGCCGCGGATTAGTCTTCAACTGTTTCTCGGCACGGAAAGGTCAAATTCACTCTTTTGAAAGAATCTCTCTTGAGGTCAGTGACACGGAAAGGTCAAGTCCAGTCTTTTGAACGAATCTCTCTTGAGGTCAGTGACACGGAAAGGTCAAGTCCAGTCTTTTGAAAGAATCTCTCTTGAGGTCAGTGACACGGAAAGGTCAAGTCCAGTCTTTTGAAAGAATCTCTTTTGAGGTCAGTGACACGGAAAGGTCAAGTCCATTCTTTTGAAGGAATCTCTTTTGAGGCCAGTGACACGGAAAGGTCAAGTTCAGTCTTTTATAAGAATATCTCTTGAGGTCAAGTTGAGTTTCTGGAAGGACGCAATGGATTTGTATGACACTGTTCGAACCGTTCGAGGGCTCCCAATTTTGGACAAAGCTACCCAAACTCCTCGTCTACGAAACAAGATGCCGGCCCTTCAGGCCCTTGAAGACGAAATCAACCAGGGTTCTGGATCAGGTTCCAGTCAGGCACTTGAGCCGTTCAATGCTAAACAGAAGCCAATGACAAAAGGCACTGGACTTGGACCCCTTTGGTTCATCCTACTCATGTGTACTAAAATGTTGCGGTGAGAAAACTAATATTAGATTTGTACAATTGTGACCCCAATTCTTTTTAATACAATGCACTTTTTTGTATCGTTTAAGGATCCTCTGTGTCTTTTGCTGTTTCATGTTTGTTGGACTCTTTTTGTTGGCCGTGTTCGTTGATTATGACGGAAAGCCGTTTTCGGTCTCTGGCAAGTGCATCTACAAGATTCAGACTCGAAGCTGCAATGTTGAGGTTTTTTCAAATGTTTTCGGAGACTACAATTATGTTGAGTTGACTGAGGACTCTTACTGCATCTTCCCATTTGAGGCACATCATGTCCGTCGAACCGGTAAGTTCGTAAATCAAAAGTAATTAACGTGGCACTTTAATCATAAAGGTAGTTCATAAAGATTTATTTATACGTTGTTGCTCGTTGTGTTCTGCAGGGTGGAACCTGGACATCGTCTGTTGAGCTTCAAAAGGAGAGGTCAATGCCAAAGTCAACCTTACTTCACAAATTCAATCATCATAGCCCAATTCAAAACAAAAGGAAAGCAAGCAAAATGGGATGGGGCAAGTAAAATTCAAAACATGGATTTAAATTTAAAACAGAAACACCCTTTAATTTGGTCAATTAGTTTATAAAATACATGAAACGTATTGTAAAACCATTATATTAGTATATACTGATTGCCGTTAATAAATACACTCTTAAATGAACATGCCATATCTCCGCATGACAAACCAATTTCGTGACTTCAATTAATATTGGAATCCTTTAATATGACCTTGATAGCTAATTTACCAATTATGTTAGCATTTTGTAATTCGGCTGCACATTTTTGCACTAAATAACGAAATAACTAGAATCTTTTGTATTGCGATTTGATCCTACATGCCTAGCCATTTACACATTTCTTACATTTCTATTAGCTTTATTTAGTTTATGACACGTTCAAGGTCTTTACCAAAGGTCAACCTGTGGCACTGCAAATTCAGATTTAGGGACAACCGGGGTAAATGTGACGACCAGGGAAGCTTGAAATAAACCATATTTCCACCAAGGATATTTCACATGGGTTTGGCTGCCTCGTATACGAGAAGACCGAAACCATGTGAACCATCCTTGATTTCCACGGTAAATGCAAACATTTTGAATTTTCTTTTTTTTGAAATTGACACTTATTGAACAGACACATATTTTCAAGAAATTGTTTAAAATTTTTTTTACAAAGTTCCTGTGAAAAAAAAGTTTAAATAAAATTCCAGCTCTGTATGTTTGGCGGAGATTCGAGCAATGAGTGCAACCTTTCTTCCCGTGAGACACCTGTTCAAGCTAATTTTTTTTAAATTGCATATTTTAAAGTTCAAATGTCATCACTTTGATCACATTGAGGTTTTTTTGTGTAAAACATTTCATTTGTTTATTTTTTGTCAAATTCACATTTTCCCTTAAAAGATGCAAAGTAAGGGTTAATGTGACAATACATAATACCTAATGTTAAAATGCATAAAATCAAAATTTGACCTTTCGTGACCTCTAGAGGTCAAACCGTATGACCTGGGTCAAAACATCCAATGTTAATGTTGTTTGCCATAGTAAAGCTCTTCGATTGACACCAATTTTGCATCTGGTTGTCAGGGTAACCCTGTGCCGAGTATATGGAGAGGTCAAGGAATTTTACCTCTAGAATGCGAACCGTAAATGCTAGAATTTCAATTCAATTCAATCGTTTTTTATTAAAATGTGACAATCGTATATAACATGACATTCACGTTGATCTCAATACAAGGTCACATTCGAAGATGTAAATTCGAAAAATTCTAAACTAGACAATAAATAATAAATATCTCAATCAAAATATATGAATCAATAATAAATAGGAAAACAATCTCAGACATAAAGGTCATTCCTTTTCTTGATCAGATACTGTCGTAGATCATTGTCAAACAGTAGAAATGACGTTTGCTCTTTGTCTCAATTCAATTCTCAATTCAATTGTTTTTTATTAGAATGTGACAATTGTATATAACATGACATTCACGTTGATCTCAATACAAGGTCACATCCGAAGATATAAAATCAAAAATTCTAATTATACTAAATATTTTCTAAGTCAATATAAAACAATTCATTCCGACTTCAAAAAAAAATAAATTCAAACATAATCATCACTTCTCTTCTTAATTAAATATTGACGAAGGTCCATATCAAAAATTACAAACGAAGTTTGCTCTCTAAGCGGAATTAGAAGTCGGTTCCACGAGACAGAAGCCTGATAGGCAAATGATCCCTTACCAAACTCTGTTCGTACAGTCGGGACTACTAAGTTTTGATCATTTCTGGAGCTTCTCAAGGACTCAGGTCTTTTTATAATTTCTGGGAAGCATATAGTTATAGTAGTCTCATGTACAATATGTTTAAAAACAAATTCAATCAAAAATAGTTGAAATCGCTCTTCAGATGAGAGCCAGTTAAGCTCTTCCAAAATATTAGAGAAGTCCTTCTTTAAACACTTTTTCTTTAAGACTACTAAAGTTGCTAATTTGTCAATGATATTGTCGATCCTCTGACTACAAGTTTTAGATAAATTCCCTCATACAGGTATACAATAGTCGAGGATCGAAAGAACTAAGGCTGTTGCAAAAATTCTGAGAGAAGTCGGAAGTCGGTTCCATGAGGCAGATGCTTGGTAGGCAAATGAGCCCTTACCAAACTCGGTACGAACTGTCGGAACAACCAAATTGAAGTGGTTTCTCGAACTTCTCGAAGTCTCCGGTCTTTTCACGATTTCCGTAAAACATCTGGTTATGGTTGTTTCGTTGATTACGTGCTTAAATAAGAATTCCAGTGAAAAAACCTGATACCTTTCTTTGGTTGAGAGCCAATTAAGCTCTTCTAATATATTAGAGAAGTCCCTTTTAAGAGCCTTTTTCTTAAGTACAACTAATGTTGCTAATTTAAAAATCACATTGTCTATTCTCTGAATACAATTCCTAGATAAATGACCCCATACGGGAATACAATAATCTAGGACAGAGAGTACTAAGGCTGTTGCAAAAAATTTCCTCTTTTGAAAATTGAAGAACCGTTTGTAACGGTTAATCAGGAAAAGCCTTCTAGACATCGCACGACATACATGATTATAGTGTAACTTAAAGTTAAGCTTTGGATCAATTGTGATACCCAGATATTTAAAGGACTCCACGGACACAATGTTAGTACCCGACAGATGGAGGAGGAGTTCTCTTGTTGCGGGGCTCCTGGGTGCATTGAATGTCATGGAAACAGTCTTCAGGGCATTTACGGACATTCCATTCCAGGCTGACCATAATTGCAATTGATTAATGTCATGCGGAAGCTGCTTCTCAACTTCGTCAATTGTTGCAGCTGAGAATAGGAGGGCCGCGTCATCCGCATAGAGTATACACGAGCAAAATTTGAACACTTTAGGGAGGTCATTTATGTAGACAGCGAATAAGAGGCCAGACAGGGAGCTCCCTTGGGGTGTACCTGCTTCCAATCGGAAGGTGTCAGACATCACATCGCCCTTCTTCACTGCAACGGTCCGATTTTCAAAATAGGATTCGAACCATTTGAGAAGACTTCCTCTGACCCCCAAGATCACTTAGCTTCTTGATGAGGATGGGATGTTGCAAGAAATCGAATGCTTTCTCGAAGTCAACAAACAGGCATCCTGTAACCATATTTTTGTCCCCAGCAGTCCTTATTGCGTGTGTTAGCTTCAGGGTGGCATTTGGTGTTGACCTTGCACGTCGAAAGCCATGTTGAGCATCCGTGAATTTGATGGGGGTGTCGAGAAAGTCGTTTAGCCAAAGGAATACAGCCTTCTCCAAGACTTTGGAGATTACAGGGAGTATAGTGATAGGTCTGTAACTTTTGGCATCGGATTTGGACCCCTTTCGTTTGTACAGTGGGTAAATCAGTCCAACTTTAAAGGGAGGACTCCGGTGCTCAACATCTCATTAAACATAATGGTGAGGATAGGGGAAATTTGTTCGGAGCACATTTTAAGGAACCTGATAGGTATTAGGTCAACTCCAGGAGGTTTACCACTATCCATATACTGAATGATTTTTTTGATATTCTCAGAATCAAGTTGGAATTGGTCAATTGTTGTGATAGGGTCGACAGAAGGATTTGGTAATGTTGGTGTGTAGCTAAGATTTGGGATTAATGGACGTAAGAATGAACTGCATAATACGTTCATCTTTTCTTTCTCATCCATAATTGTTTGGCCATGATGAGAAAGTGGTGGAATTGAACGGTCGACTTTTCCACATCCAATTTCCTGCTTAAACGATTTCCAAATCATTTTAGATGAACAGTCAGAGTTCTCAGTAGAGTCCATGAGAACTTTGACTTTAAATTGGGTTTTTTTGTGGGTCACTTTGTTTCTGAAAGATGACCAGTCCTCTTCACTGCTGCTGTTGATCGCCTTTTTCTTTAATTTGGTCAAATTGAGTGTCATGAGCTCATAATCGTTGGTCATCCATGGTAGTTTCTGGGATTTAACTCTCACTTTTTTGAACGGGGCATGAGTGTCTAATATGTGATGCAATGTTTTAACAAACACATCATATTTGGCTGAGATTGACGAGCAGTGATCGAAAATCCACCATGGTGCGTTTGAATACTTATTCTAAAACTTAATATGACCAGTCCCAGGTACGAATGTAACATGTAAGGTTCAGTTCGAAAATCCAAAGCGTTCTATATATAAAAAGTTTGTTCTGACAGACGGACGGACGACGGACAGGACGAATGCATAATGCTCAATGCTACGCAGACCATAATATTATTACAACTCAAAAACTCCATTAAAAGCTGGGCGTACTGGACATGTAGTAGTCAGTTAAACTGCAATCCTCATTACATTAGTAATTTTCAGTCGAGTCACATTTTCCCTTAGTACCGTCACATTTACCCCAAATTCATGGAAAATGTGATTTCGGTGTTTTTTTAGAAAAATAAATTAATAATTTCGAACAGAAAGATATTTTCTGTAATTTTTTGTCATCAAGCTGTTCAGTGATAACTGGCTAAAATTATTGTCATCTCATATTTGTGATAAGTTTAATTACTCATTTTATACAGATTTTCAAAAAATTGAGAGAGTAGAAATCGTCACATTTACCCCGTTGTCCCTATGTGTTTTTGAGAGAAACGCATACAGAAACTTTGGGTTCAATGTGAAATTTTACATATTGTACCTGACGAATTTGAATCCAATTCTCCTTGAAAGTGGAAGTAGACCAAGCGGAAGGACTGGGTTGAAACGTATAACCTTTTAAAATGCCATTGCTTAAATTTTTATTGTTTCTTGGATTTCGTTTTTGCCCAATTACAAAAAATTAGAGCTGTTAAGACTTGGAAAGAGTACACATTTTTATTCCTATTTTTACTACAAATAGTACAGATTAGATTACAATTTCATAAGTTGTTCCGTATTCTTGCACAGGAAAGGGTTAGGAATCAAATTTAAATGAAATTTGACCCTAGGTAGCTTGAGTTCAACCAATTCACAGACCTTAATTGATATTACTATTTATAATACAATGAACAGTTAAATGTTTGCATACAGACAGGCCACCATGTACCGTTTTATTTGGGTCGGGTTTTATGTTATACCCTGCCGTGTACCTTATACAATTTGGAAAGGTAAGGCTAAGGGATAGGGAAGGGACTCTTTGACTTTGAGTCAAGTTAAAAGTCAATGATCCGTCCTTTTCCAAAGAATTTCATTCTTTGTTAAAAATGGTTAACTAATATGGAATTTTCTTCATCCGGTCCAAACTTTTGAACATTAGTAAGTAGTAAATTAGTCAGTTTAACCCACACATCATCATTAAGAAAGAAAGAACATTAAGAAAGTGTTTGCAAGACTAATACTACATGAAAGGTCGAGGAAAACAGAAGTCCTCCATGACATGACATGAGTTAAATTGCTGACGAAGTACATAAACGCTCACTTTTCCGTCTTATCAGTTTTGGCCTCCTTCCTTTTATTGTCGGAGAGGTCGAGAGGACGAGAAATAGGAAATAAACAGTAAACTTGAATTAGTATTACGCAGTTAGTGTGTTGTTAATAATCACTTACGATTAAGAGAGGAAAACCACAAACTATTTGTATTTGTACCGAGTAAAATTACTACAGGAAATACTATTTAAAATGTTACGTTACGAGATACGAGAGTGTGTAGTAAAACTGATATCCAACTTTAATTTTCACAACTATTTGTATGCCCTAACTCTGAATGTTTAAACACTGGATTTATGTTATCATTTATCATTATGTGGCCACTGTGCCAAGTCGTTTTGTTTTATGCGGATGTACATGGCCGAACTCAATTAGTTTTAGGTTTACCAAATTTCTGAACATTTTTCGTTTTATGTATTCCGTCATAGCTTCTCAGAGGAGGGTTGTCAATGTGCCCTTGAAGCTTCAAGTGCTACATGAAGGATCATCATTCATACATGGACATTATTGTCTCAATTTATAGGGTTGTATTATTCTGGACGGATGCATTACTATTTAAGAAGCAAGTTTATAAATTTGAAGTAATTTTTCGACAACCTTAAAGATATTTTATTCTCTACAAATTTAAGTGATAGCTATTTACGAGCTTAAGATATTTAAGGATTACAATACAATCTGGGATGGTTTGAGAGTGGAGTTGTTAGTTGTCAAATTGAAATATCTCATCATATTTGCAAAAAAAAACAGAGTATGTGCGATTCTTTGTTGAAAGGCTAGTGCGTGTATATGACCTTTGACAACAAGAAACACTTACGTTAGATTCCATTAAACTCGTAAATGTTGATCCAGGCTCGATGACTGATGACAATACATAAACCCTTTGAGATAAAGACGACATCATGTATTTGAGAACTAGATTAGAAAAATGTTGGTACCGCTGTCATCTCCATTTTAATCCTCCAAGTACGGCTTCCTTCATATGTCCTGTCTTGTCCTAATTTTTGGATGCAAAAATGCAATATTTATTGAACAAATAAGCCCCTTAAATGTAGTACAGCTATAAAAATGCTTCAAAGTTTTGAAACAAGTCTCAAGGAATAACCCCAAAAATATTGCATTCTTTCAAAAATTGTAAGTCGATGCCCTTTCAAACATTTACTACGCCGAGTCAAGTCTACATATTAAATCGTCCCTTTTGTCTCCTTCATAAAAATCAAACAAATTCTAAAATTTTTAAACACAGCCAAGAGCCAAGAGTCTAATATAAATACTTTCTAAACCATTTGTGAGTGTGATTCTTTTATTCTTACGTAACCCCAAAAATTGCATTGATCATGTATAAGTAGTCTGTAGGACATACTGAAACTGCAGACTAATTAATACTGGCCATTTTAAGGGCCAGTAAGAAGGGATTCTCGGATTGGATTCACATGGATTAGTAATAACAGTTTAATAATTCATTTTAAAACGTTTCAGACAATAGAGTCTGGAGTCTTCTTGTTCTTGTTGAGGGTTAAATGTGATAAGAAAGTTCACAAGAAGAGTTTTAACCCTTCCTGTTCCGTTCAATTTCGTTTGTAGTACGTCCAGATTTGTATTTTTAAATCAAAGGAGAAAGGGTTGAGAAAACGAGTAAGTAGTAGTAATCGTGTAAATAGTAATGGAGGATGCGTAAATAATAACAATTACACATTTATCACGCCTCAGCAGCGTACCCAGTCAAACCCACCACATTTTGAAAATCCTTCATGTTTGGATTTACAGTAATTGAAGGCTACTGTTCTGAATGCAAGGCTATAAACTGTTGTTTCTAATTGCACATAGTTAAAATTTAAGCTAATCTTTGGGATTGGCTTTAATATGAACATCCATTCCGTGTAATTATTGCATGAATATCGATTTCGTACATTTAAGACATGGATTGTTATCATACATATAGTTAACCAGGGTTTATTAGTAAGCGTTTTCTACAGAATAAAAATGACGCCACGGCCGGTTAAATCTTAAATACTTTGTTGGACCTACATAAATTGTTTGTGAGTTCACCATGTATAAGTACACCCGAGGGTGTTTCTCCTATTCACTCCAGTAGAAATAGGAGTTGTAGTTTTTTTGTCTTCTCCTTCGGATGTATACAATAGAATCCTACATTGAGTATTTAAATGCTGCTTCTTGTTTGGGTCTCAGCAGGATTGGAAGAAGGCGGGAGGATGAGGGAAAGAACAAGTTTTTTTTTACTCGTTTCTTCCACTACGCATTACAGTTTCAATTTTCGGGGATTTCAGAGCGGATCGGTAATTCATTGAAATAACAACTAACTAATTTACGAGAACGAGATCAATACGAAAGTTTGATAAATGAAGATAAAAGAAATGAGGACGTTCACTTAAATAATAATTCCTGTTATACTATACTTTATACATATTCTAATTTCTGATTTGACTTTTAGTAGCTGCTTCGACGGAAGTAATAAAGGTTAAAAGCTCCGAAACCATATAAAGGGTTAATCATCAACCACAATTTGAAATGGACTGGAAGTGAGACCATTTTTTGGAAATTCTATTAAATTTAGAATCATTCAAACAAATTTGACAGAAATCATAAAACTGCTTCTCAGCCTAGACAAGTTTTATTAAACCTTGGAGCACCTAAACAAATTTCACAAAAATCATCAAACTGCTTCTTTAGCTTAGATAAATTTTATTGAACTTAAAAATCAATAAACAAGCCTACCCCGTTTCCCCCCACAAAAGTGATATTTTACTAATGACGCAAAATGCGCTACTGACCTAATGGTAAATGGCCCTATTTTTTCATGGAACCGCAGGCGGATAGACAGACAGACAAACCCTTCCCATAAGACACGGTCGATGATCGGTCCAATAATTCAAAAGGTTATATCTTCTAGGTAAAGTCAAGTGAAGTCTTATGGCATGATGGTGTATGAACTCTGTCGTATACCCTTCATAGGACCACGGTCACGACTCACTCACGATCACGACGCAAAATAAGAGTTATGATACACGAATGAGTGAGTTGAGTTCGCCGAACTCCGGTCATTCACCCTGTCCTCTCCAACCCTTGTCCAATGGACCAATAGGAAGTGATGATGATGCAGGATTTTAAAGGGGAAAATAAAAACAACCACGGGGGTTTACTACTACTATTTCTATTTATTTGGTCTGATGATCCCTTGTGTTTGGGTGTTTTGTTATGGTAGAAATGCTGAGGATGGATGATGGTAAAAGTGGGTTGTCTCCACCACACAGAGGAATAGCTGATGATGATGGTGATGACGACAACGACCTCAAAAACAACTCCAAGCTGAAGAAGGGCAAGAGTTTTATTCCATCATCTCCATACTAGTTTGTGTGATTTGTTTAAGGTTGGGTGGGTCATCCTCCTAGAATACAATCCATACACATTTTGGGGGGTTTGAGGTAGAGGGAAGTGAGAACCATCATCATCTCTCTTGGTAGTTTGAAGACCCTTGTCAAGCAGAACGGATCTAAAAATCTGAGGGCTCTCTCCACCAGGTCGAAATTCGTTCGAATCCAAGTAGGAGAGTTAGAGTGACCTTTGACCTTTGACCTTACCTTGGTCGACTCTTGAGCTGTTCTTCTTGTATAGTGATACCATTCTCATTCAGTGACTTTAGGATTGTGACGAGGATCTAGATTTATGGGCGGATTGGACTGACCTTTTCACTTGTTGGGATTCTACATACATATTGAGTGAGTGGAAAAACCCAAAAGGTCAACGTCCTCTTATTAATCGGACATTTTGTATTTTAATGTATGGATTTTTTCTCTTTTGACCCTTTTTGTAGGAAGGACTCTGTATTTGGAGAAAAATAGTGACTGTTCAGTCTGTGACCTCCATCTTGGTCTGTTCAATCATTGTCATCAAATTGATTCAAAGACGTTGTTTTCTGCTGGACTGAGAATTTATATTGGAGTTTAATTTGGGAACTGGGCTAGCTGTAATTTTGTCCGGTTTTGAAGTTCAAAGGAGAGGTCAACCCTAACCAAGAAGG
>JAQIYE010000692.1:0-11070 GCA_034699765.1 Xenyllodes armatus
TAATCTATGCAATTACTTGTATGAATAATTTCAGCAAGTTTCCACTACCGTTTTAAGGGGGTGTGGGATTTGATTGTCGTTGCCTAGGATATTTTCGACTTTTTTTTGTTTACATCACAAAATCAGCTAGGGCACATTGCGGAGCGGAATCAGGTCTCTCCTATTTTGAGTATTGCATAACAAAATCAAGCGACACCTTTCCCCTGGTAACCACTTTTAAAGATCCGATTCGCTCGGATCACCAGTACACATGAAAAAATTTAACGTGGAAGGGTAATGGAGAAAACGTTTTGGTACACGATAACTTTAATCATACTTAAAATATTTAAAATCTGAGATAGCTAAAAGTTAGGTATGAGTTATGCCGAGGGCTGCACGTCGACCTTTTATTTTCCATAATGGAATTTGCAGCCCTCCGCAAGAGCACGAAGAATAAATTGGCTATCTCGAAATAACTAGAAATCTAAAACTGGCCTTGAAATCGTGTACCAAAGATGAGCATTTTACTCCCACTTGGCCTTAAAGCAGGATTGTTTCTCCAGTCGCCTCAAATAAATCACATTATGTATAAACCAATATATTGAAAGTCAGTGACATTTCTTTCATCCAGCTTGGCTATGCCCTAAAATTGTCAATAAGCTAGAATTGAATGAGGTAACAAAATTTACAATTTTATAGCTACAAATGTCATGGAAAGGGATTTTGTGCTATTTTGCGTTGTTACCGCTGGTTGGTATTTTAGTAATAGTGACACAGCACTGACCTTGTAATTATGACATTGGCATTGGATGAACATATTTGTGCATGTAATGACTTTTTCAATGTCAAATTATATTATTTTCCTTTGATTAAATGTTAAATCCGGGGTGTACTGGCGAATAATTGTTGGATTAATGAAGCAAATTTGCTTAAACGTACGCGTACATAAATGACCTTTAGGGCCAGTCCATGCCAATCCATCAAATAAATTTTGGACCGTTCAACGGAGGTCGGGAGTGTCCGAAATAGGCCCATCTGTGTGCCACGTCGGCCGAGCAAGCTCGCTCCCACAAACTACTACTACTACTCAACGGAGGTCCTATGGGAAGGCCTTGTCTGTCCGTCCGTCCGTCTGTCCGCGCTTCCACAAAAAAATAGGGTCAGTGTGGCCCTGATTAGAAGCGAATTTTGCTTCAATAGGAAGCAAGTCCAAAACAAGATTTCATTTGTGAAGCGGCTATGAGGATATTTTAGCAACTAGACAAGTATTTCCGAAAATTTAATTCAGTCGGGAAGCAGTCAGGCTTTTTTATGAACGTCTAGAAGATACATAACTTAATTCAGTTGGGAAGCAGTCGGGCCTTTTTATGAATGTCTATAAGATAACTTAGTTCAGTTGGGACGCAGTCAGGCTTTTTCATGAACGTCTAGAAGACAACTTAGTTCAGTTGGGGAAGCAGTCAGGCCTTTTTAAGAAAATTAATTTCCAAGTTTAATAAAATTTATCTAGGCTGAGAAGCAGTTTGATGATTTCTGTGGAATTTGTTTAGGTGCTTCCAAGGTTAATAAAATTTATCTAGGCTGAGAAGCAGTTTGGTGATTTCTGTGGAATTTGTATAGGTGCTTCCAAGGTTAATACAATTTATCTAGGCTGAGAAGCAGTTTGATGATTTATGTGGAATTTGTTTAGGTGGTTCCAAGTCCAATAAAATGTGTCTAGGCTGAGAAGCACTTTAGTGATTTCTGTGGAATTTGTTTAGGTGCATCCAAGTTTAATAAAATTTATCTAGGCTGAGAAGCAGTTTGATGATTTCTGTAGAATTTGATTAGTCCAATAAAATTTATTCAGGATAGGAATCAATTTAGTGATTTCTGTGGAATTTGTAACGGCTTATGGACTTATTGAAATAATAGAATTTTGGACTTATGGTCAAACTGTCTATAGGCTACTTTGTAAAGCCAATCCCAAAGCCAATGCAAGGCCAGTTAATGGTCTGCAAATGCCCATAAAAAGACATTCCAAAACTATCGAAAGACCGTCAAAAAGACAGTTTAAGGTTGCGTTAAGACCATCAAAACGGCTGCATGTTGATTGGTCTTCAGCTTGCCCCGCAAGGGGCAAGTTTTTGGTATAAATCCAAGGGGAATCAAGAGTTTATATTTGAGGCGAGTATAATATTAACGTCAACCAACCAAGATTGATTCAACAATTTAATTCTTACATAAAATTGAAATCAATAAACTGTTCAATTTCAATTGAGTTCAGTAATTTGGCATTACTCATCCTAATCTTAATCACCCATAACTGCTGTTTCAGCAAAGTCCACGCTAAAGTCTGACTTAGCTTATACGCCAGGTAATGGTCAAGGAGGGTTGATAATTCAATCATAAGTCACTCTATTGTCAATAATTTGTTTGTTTCTAGACGAGCGGCACCAAATCAGAGAACAATTCAATTGGTATAAGGACCAATATTTGGCCTGCCTCACAATTGGTCTTGCCATTCCTGATAGCATCTCTAGAAAGATGTTGCAACATGCAGAGGACAACACATACAAGTGTGAATTTATGAGAAAGTTTGAGAAGCACTATCCTCCTAACAGTTCCCCGAAGAAGGCTCGAGACTCTCTCTTAAACAACTTTTGCCCAGATTTCATTGACACCAATCGGAATGGCAATGGAATATTTGGTAGGCTAAAGGGTACGAGGGTAAAAGCCACAGAAAGGAAGTTGAACGCTCTTAGGAATCAAATAGCAAACTACGAAGCGCAAGCTCGCCAACAGCATGAACAAATGAGGGGCTCTAGAAAAAGGAGCCAATCTCTTCGTCCAGCCGTTGTTTCATCTCAAGCAACAACAAGCCGTCCACGTCGACGAAGTTATTCCAGGTTCGGACACCACCACCAACACTATTCCAGACAGCAGTACCAACCAGAACAGTTTCCTCAGGGCGCAACCTACAATGAAAAATGGGTCAGAGTTCAACTGAGTGCCGTTGGATTTCGCGATGAACATATAGACGCCCTTGTTTCACTCCTTAATTCTCCTGCTGAGTATCGACTAGATACTTTTACCTTTAATACAATTATCTCAAATACTTAGAGCCAATCAACTGGAAGATAGACAGAGAGTATGTGAAGACGAGAATTATTATGTCTGTTTGGCCAACATTTGGAGATTGGTTGAAGTCAAGCAGGTGCGATGGCATGACTGTCGACGATGCCTTTGCTGACTACCTCAATGAACATACTGAAAAACGTGAAAGACGTAGGCGGAGGAAGTCACATGGAGCGTAAAATGTGTGCATAAAGCTGTATATGCAATTCACAGAAATCTGGAATTTTGAGTGACCAAATTATTTAGTTTTAATTAGCGTGAGTCTAAATTGTTAAAAAATGACCCCATATTTTTGTTTAAGGTCTGAGGTTCTGTAGAATGTCGACTCATTATTGTAGTAATAGTCCAACTGGAATAATGTAGTTTTTAATAGAATTTTGTAAGTAGTTTTTTAAGGGTTTCGCTCCAAATCCTCAATCCTTTAATAAAAAATAATTATTTTAGAGTAAATCTGTGACTTTTGAATTTGAATCTGAAAATTAAGAGGACATGGTGTTGCTAATTTAGGCATTTAAAAATTACTACTGTGAGAAGACGTAAAGCCTTCAATAAATACATCTGAGCTTCATACGTGCTCATAAAATCTTTCCTTTTCTTTCTTCTTGGTGAAAATAGTGGATAAAAATTAATCAATTTCAAAAATTACAAATATTCATGTCTTTTAAACATTCTAAGAAGTCTTTCCATCTAAAATGGCAAATTTAAAGATTTTCTTATGCAAATTTTACACGAGTTCACATTCATGAGAATAAAAGGTTGTATCCTTCTCAATAATGCTAGTTTTATGCATGGGACAAATCAGACATAAAGTACGATTCTCCAGATCTTAAATTCATTTCGTAGGAGTTCAGACTTTCTGGAGAAAATACCCTTTAAAGTTTCTTGGGCCAAGCCATACTATGATCCTAAAATCCAATTCACACGCTTGGGTGACATTTCCCCTCTCTCCAGATCCTGACTCATAACAGCAAAACTCGAACCTCTCATAAATTGTATCAAAAATCCTCGACCTCATGCAAAGAATTCTACCATTCGAGAATTTCTAACAATTTTCACTACGAGCACAGAGAAAACTAACACACCCACAGAATAGCAAATAACAAACTCGTGTGTGGTATTGTAAGGAAAGAAAGGAGGTTTTCTGCTTGCTTTCTCCATGAGTTTGAGAGAATATTTTTTTATAGTCTATGATTCAGATTTTCCACTTCAGAGGGGTTGAGATTGAGACCCATCGGGATTGTTGGGGTTGGGGGACATATGAATATAATTTTGAAGGGCTTTTGCCTATGTCCCATGCACGCCTTCCCACAAAATAGAATAACCTTCTACTACTGCTAATACTAACTGAATTTTGGTTTTCCAGTACGGTGGTCTTATAAAATATAATATATGCCTCTTCCAGGAGTGCCCAATTGTCATTTCCCATGCACATACATAACTCATCCACAGAACTACAGAACTAAAGAAAGCCCAAATAAATAGAATTCCGAGTGTTGGAAACAATCAAAATATTTTCTTCAATATGCATTTTGAATCTCAAGGAGTCAAATATTTATATTCAAACCATATACAAACTATTCTGATCCCCAGATAGACTATTCAGATGTGATTCACAATTGAATTCCGAAGAGGATCAACTATGTTGAATTGCAATGGAGTTGAAGGAATCTAATAAATTTGAATATTGTGTTTTTCTGATTTTGGGTGTTAGTTTTCCGACGAATTGCAAAATAAATTTCAAAATTACAGAACCCATGAAACCCAAGAAATATTCCCATTTTTCTAAAGATTTTACAAGCGTATATTGTATAAATATAAAACGTTAACACAATTCAAAATCATAATTCCTTGTGAATTGGCATTAAATCCCACCTAGGAATTGAATACTTTCCAATTTCTTCAAATTCTTTCTAAGAGTTTCTCTTTTTACATCCCTCGAGTGGCTAAAATCGGTCATTGTGTTTGGTCTAGCGAAACTACATATGATCTTTACAGGGTTTTTCAACTTTGATTGAACCAAAATAATTGTAAGGAGTTAGGTTGAAGGGCTTGAGGTTAGGAAAGTTCTCTTGTATTTCCAAAAACTTTCCATTTATTTGACCTGACCTAATCCTTTCTCAATTCCAAATGCCAATTCAATGATGATGAATCATGACTTTTTCCCTATTTCTTCAATTTTCTTCTCCCAAAATAAAATCCGAAACTAAGGATAATAGGGATCCTTTAGTAATAGTAATTTGAGAATGAGGGGAAAAAATCTCTTAAAAAATAACCTTTCTTTCCTTTTTCCACTTCAATTCCTTTCTCCATTTCTTTTATTCTTCCATTTTTATGGAATCTGACCTGACCTGACTTGGCTTGGATAAAAACTCATTCATTTATTGGAAAGAATTGAATTGAATCCTTATCCGATCGATCTGATTCCATTTGTTATTCTCCTCCAACAGTTTAGGCAATGCAAAAAGTTATTACGAAATACAACGGGCTGGCTGACTACATTTCTTTCCATGAAATAAAATCCCATCATTTTGGGGGTTCTCTTGTCCAAAATTTCTATTGTATTTTTCTCCAAAGTCAGTGGCGTTTTTAAATGAGCTTTGAAACGATTCATGGGCTTTTTCGAAAACTATAAATTCACCAAACACTTTTTTAGAAAATCGGATTAAAATTAATAAAAACTAATTTGCTTCGCAGAAAAAATCGAAAGTACGCTACTGCGAACATTTGGTTAGGATTTTAAGGTGAGATTGAATTGAAAGATCTTCGTTAATCCTCACTCAATCAGTCTCCTCCCCTTGTTATTTTGAACCATGAAATTGATATTGTTGGACATGAGTTCAATACATTCAATACTAATAGGAAATTTTAGACGGTCATACACGAAGGAGGGATATCCGGCTAGGACATCTTGGCCCATTTTTCGATAAATTTGTAATTGGACTTTGTTCAAATCTCAGCTATCTCACAAATGGATTGACCATTAGAACACAAACATATATCAGGTAAAACGTTTTTAGAAAATCTTAGAATTTCAGGTAAATTTGATTTCCTGTGTAATAAATATCTACGAAGAAATGAAAATGAAAATTACAAATGTGAGCAAACAACATTTAAAGAATTTTCACAATATATTACTATTTTATGTAAGTTGTGAACAACAAAGAATGGTAATTCAATCCCCAACAATGAATGGTCGTAGTATTTGGATATATAATAAAATTATTATGATCCCAATGATTCCTTTTGTGTTCAAATTATGACCCATCTTAACAAAGCAAAGGAAAGAATGGACAGGAAATGATGTTTTCAAAAATATGAGAAATGTATCCAGGTGTTATTTGTTCAGGTCCAGGAAGAATATTTATGCACTGGTAGAGGCACATCCTTTAAAATATGAAATACATACAAGAGATTTTCTGATTCAGCCGAATTGATGTAATTTTTTATTGGGGTCAAAGTCAATTTTCTAGTTCAATGATTGATCTACTGATAATTTGGACAAAATATTCAAATTAAAATATGGATTATAATAAATAAATTCAAAATTTAGATATGGACGGATCAATATACGCCTTTGGAAATAAATTCGATATTATGAATTTATCCTTGAACAACCCTCTTCTTCAAAAAATGTGTAAAATCTTTCACTTTTTCTCCAGCGGCAGTTTCTCTCTGAACAAGGGCATTGTATTCCCCAAACAATGCATAAACTTCACCTACTGTCTTCCCATTTGAAACCAATTTCTGATAAATCTCATTGAATGCTTTGCCAGACTCATTCTCACTATATGGAAATATATGAAGGTCCCTTCTGGCCTTAGATGCAGCCAGTGCTTGAATAAGATATTTTGCGATGACGTGTCCATTAAACACACCAGCACCCCATTTCCCGGTGGCAATTGCTGTTCGATGAGCATTTTTAGACCGATACATAAAACCAGAGTAGGCCTTGTTGAGTTCACGATCCACATGAAGCTTTTGAAATTGATCCAATTTCTCTGACCTTGAATAAAATGTAAAATTTTAATTTTAATTAATTTAACTAAATAGCGTGACCCTGGATAAACGTAGTTTTGATATACATTAATCTGTAACATTTACTTTGTAAATTCAAGAGCATCAATTCCCAGAATCTGAGTTTGTCTCCTATCCAGCCCATCAATAGGAGTCTGATCTAAAAAGTTCCCTGTGAACTTGAAATCTTTTCCGTAGCCTTGATATGAACTAAACTGTTCTGAGCCGGTAATCACAACAACGTCCTTTGGTCCAAGGGTTTGAGTAAATAATCCAGTAATTGCTAGTTCTGGATTAATTGAAAACCGAATCTCTTCCTGTGCAATTCCATTCCCAAGGGTTCCACCACCTAATATATTATTAAATTGCTCTTTTAATTCAGAAGATTCTAATCTAACTGTAATTTCCGTATTTTACCAATGTTCTTATTTGCAAAGTCAACTTGAAGCATCCCTGCTCCATTAGTTTCAATAGTTTCTCCCATAGGATGAGCCCTTGCAGGGGACAGAGGGGTCATGTCTTGATCCCACTTTGGGACATCACCACCAGCCAAGGTTCGTCTCTCATAAAATATGTTATTTCCCGTGTACCCTGGAGTTCTAAGGACGAGGTTACCCATTCGCTTAAAGTAATTAAAGAAACACTTGAGCTTTTCTATATTTGTTTCCAGTCGATCAGATCTGCCCCCCTCAAAAAGTCTATAGATAAAAAATAGCATGTGAAAATTTTTAAATGAATTTTCATATGTTAGAAAGTTTTGATGAAAGTTTTACAAGCAAAAATTACCGGAAAAAGTCCGCTCTTGGATAATTCTTAAAAACCTCTTCTCTTTTTGGAAAAGTTCCAAAGAACATGTTAGCCAAAATACTTGAGACTTGAGCCTGGGTAAAAATATTTCGTTGGAAAGTTCCAGTGGTCAGAAGGGGCAACTGTGCAATGTCTGAGATGAGACGAGGTAACCTCAAGGCCAACTTTGCAATTTCAGGTAAAAGTTGAATGTAGGATGGATAATCATTCAAAAGTTTTTCAATAGCCTTATATTGATGCTTTTGGGATTCGGCTGAATAGGTTTTGAAGATATGCTTGAAATTTTCCGTCTTAAATGTGTTCCCTTTCGTGAATGGAAATTACAAAATGATTTTTTACTCCTGTTCAAATGGCCATTTTAAAGTTTAAATTAATTGAAAATTGAGTAAATTCTTACTTTCAACTGCCCTTATCAATCTCTTCAGAGCTGCCTCAATTTTTGGCCAAACTTCAACGCTTTGTCCAAGATTTGGGTCAAACTGGGTATTTCTTGAGCTGTGTGGCAAATAAATGTAATGTGGGACTTCAGGGCGAGCATTTGTTCGGGCCATTGGAGCCCGATTCCTTGATTGAGGCTGTGTTGGACCTCGACCTTGATTTTGCCGATTTCTACCTCTTGCCCCTTCTAACTCAATCTAAAACGCCGTTCAGTACAGTAATAATTAGATAGAATTCTGGAGTTATATTCATTCTAGAAATTTGGAATGAATCATTCCTTGTAACATTATTATTATGTATACCCCATAGATTAATGAAACCCTGAGGTTCATTAATCTATGGTATACCCTGGTGTAACTTACACAAATTGAGGTCAGGAGGATGATGGCCAAGATCACAAGTCTCTTGGTCATGGTTACGGCAAAAAATTATTCACGAACGATCCGTACGAAAAATACTGGAAAATTGAAGGTAATAAGAGGATGACTTCTCAGAGGGACAGAGTTTAAATAGGGTTAAATGTGGCAAACTTCCATGCAATAGTTGACAGATGGGAATGGGAATATATTTGATATGGTTATGATGTTGAAATTTGTAATGAAACCGTTATGTAAGTATTTTTTTTAAATAGGATAACCTTCATGATATGTCACTTACTGAACAATTGGACAGAATTTTGACCAGAGACTCAACTTACCAACAATATCTGTAGGAGACCATATATTTTATAAATCTTGAATAACAGTATTGTAGGAGTAAAGTTCATGAGTTACAATTTAAGAGTCATTTAACTTTTCAATCACATATATCTTCATTGTGAATTAAATGCTAGTTTGACCCATGTATCACAATGAGCAATGTTAAATTTGTGTAGTAATTGTGGAGATTTCCCTAAATGAAATATTCGTATTTTGTTGAATTGAATACTCCTAATAGGGCGAGATGGCATAAAGTATAAAGTGACACGACACAGGGTTGATTAAATTTTTTTTGAAAACACGTCAAAGAACGTCGCACAATTTTTGTATGAAAATTGTGAATAAAAAATATGCTTACATAAAATATTTGTTTTTCCTCAAAAGGAGCAAATAATATTCCATAGCCCTTTTCAAATAAGCTATCAAAACGGCAAAGAGCTCACAAAATACAAATCATTTGAAAATTTCATTAAAATCATGTTTTTCCAAGAAATTATTTGTTAGAAAAATATGTTGACCTTCATTTGTTCAACCAGCCCAGGAGGAAGGTTTAAGTTTAAATTTAAATGTTTAAAAGCATTTGATATGGCTCAGCTTCATAGTGGACAACATCATATTGTATTTTGACAAAAATTCTACATATTTTCCCTGAGCTTAAAAACATTAATCTGGCAAACTCATAAAAACTATTGTTTGAAATGTGATTATGTTGATGACTGAGACTATTTCCAGAAAATTCACTCATAGAATAGAATGAAACGCAGATTTCAATATACTTATTTCCATGTTATGACACATTGAAAAATAATTTAAAACCCATATGCTTAAAATTCAATCTAAACAACTCATACAAGCAATTTATATTTTTTGATCCAATTTGATCCATTTGTCTCCTTCAAATTCCTTGGTATAAATTCAACCGAATTTTTATTCATCTGAATCTTTGACATTTTATTCTCCAATAAAATTTTAAAACCCTTTCCCATTTTCACCAAAAATGAAACTACAGATAATTCTGGGAATAATTTTCCTTGGTATCTTTCGGATTTCTCATGGTGTCCCTTCACTTAATGATATCGACCCTCTTGCCCCTATTCAACTGGATACAGACACAGAGGAGATTTCTAATTCTAAAAATCAAGAACTTGTTCATAGTCCAACTACTCCAAGTAGTTTAGGACGAAAAGTTCCTCCTAATAAAGGTAATAAACTGGATTGGGCTACTTCAAGTCTTGGACAAAACAATTGGGGCATTGGAAATATTCTCACTGGAAAAATCTTCAATAGTATGTTCAGTTCTGGGAGTTTTTTAAATAAACTGTCCAAGCGTATAGCAAGTGTGCTAAGTTGTAGAAATTCAAAGAAGCGTGGTGGTAAACCGAGAAAGACATCTCCAGAGGTCCAAAGACTCGCAGGCGTCTGTAAGATTCCACGTATATTATCTTAAATTTTTATATACATACAGTATATGTACTCATTTTCGGGGCAGTGTAAAAATTTCAAATTTTAAAAAATTGACAGCAAGTGCACAAGAGCTTGATGGGATTACTCAACTAGAAAAAATGGCAATAGATACTGGTTAGATTTTAAATTAATTAGTTCTTGAAATAGCTTAATATTTAAAGATACATGTTTAAATTAAATGTATAATATTACCACAGAACTGATTGAAAACATGAAACCACTCGCCCTCCTCCGAGACGACGGAGCAAATAATTACGCATTTGGAAGATGGCTAACTTTCCAGGTCCAACAGTTGAACTCTGAATTTGAACTGAATCGTCGTAGTCTTGATGAATTAGAGGCAATAGAAATCCGAGATCGAAATCCAAAACCTATTAAACCATTGGGTAACCACAATTCTGACCCATGGCCACAACCGATCGAAGATCCAGTTCAGCCACAACAAATGCATAGCCAGGAGGATTCCGATATACAAGAGGTCATGATTGATCAATATGACCTTAATCCTGACCCGTCGATAATAATCTCGTCTGTACACAACTACAGGATCAAG